>SKCR01029468.1:0-70085 GCA_019454045.1 Zanthoxylum bungeanum | reverse complement strand
AAAATTCCCATTTCATTAATTAAACTGCACACAATGGCCTGTTTTGGAACCATGTGATAAGTTTGTTAAAGGAAATAAGTTACATGTATCTCATTGTACAGTTGATTTTCGAAATTTAAATTTATTTGAGTAGTGATTTGATAGGGTTGACTGGCGAAGTCGCGACTTGAATGTGCATATTTTCTACCTTCATATATATATGACTAGCTAATCTTTCTCTATTTGGGCATGTGTTTACATGTCATCAATGACTCTCTTTGATTCTCACTGTAGATGTGCTTATTGGTCATATGTTTAAGTTTATTTCTGTGTTATTCTTTTCTATTGATACAACGGCAATGCACATATTTTGGGGTCTGTATGTAGGCCGTTTTTATGCCTTCGAGAAAGCGCATAGATTGGATCCCAATTCTAGTGGTCGAGGTGTTCGGCAGTTCAAAACTGCTCTCCTTCAACGTCTTGAAAGGGTAAGCTTTATTTTTATTATATATTTATTTAGTTACTTTGGTGCTTGAAGAAGTTACTTAGTATATCGTTTGAAGTCAGCAATTATTTCTGACTGGGATGTACATTTTTTCCCTCTCCTATGTGCTTTCTTTCTTATGGATGGTAATATAGCTTTGCTTTGTTTAAGAATTCATACGTACTTGTTAATTGTTTTTGTGATTATGTTTGAGAACTGGAGTTTGGGATTGATTGTCCACAAGGAGTGCCCAAAATGTTGTTTCAAGTTCAAGTCTTGCAGGTGCATGTAAAACAGATATGATGGTGAATTTGTGTTGTAAGAGATAACTGATATGGAAAATAGTGTCAATGCCATGTGCTAATCCTATATATGCTCATAGAAAAATGTTTATGCAGTGTCTGCAAGTATCATTACCAGCATTTATTAATACTTTTTGGTAATTTATTTTCTTTTCTCATTATTAGTTTTGTTGGTTTCTTGAGGAGGTTTATCAATGTATCTGTTTTGCAGGAGAATGAACCAACATTAATGGGAAGAGGGAAAAAAAGTGATGCACGTGAAATGCAGAGTTTTTATCAACACTACTACAAAAAATATATTCAAGCCTTGCAAAATGCTGCTGATAAAGCTGATCGGTGAGTTCTAAGGCTGGTAAAATGCTCTTTTTGTGATAATTTTAAGAGATTCTTTCTGGTGATGCGAGTGGGAAGTGCCGTTGTTGTATTTGAAAGTCATGTTTTCTTTTATATGCAGTGCACAGCTTACAAAGGCATACCAAACTGCAAATGTTCTCTTTGAGGTTTTAAAGGCCGTTAATTTGACAGAGTCAATGGAAGTTGATCGTGAGGTGAAACCATAAAATATATTTTGACGACTACTAGAATCTTTGAATTCCTTTTAACTACTACCAGATATTCCACTTGGATGTTTGATAGATTTTTGATTGCCATTTTACAGATTTTGGAAGCTCAAGATAAAGTTGCAGAAAAGACGCAGATCTATGTTCCTTACAATATCCTTCCTCTGGATCCTGATAGTGCAAATCAGGCAATTATGAGATATCCCGAGGTTTGCTTCCAGCTTGCACATTATCTGTCCTCCACTTTAGGTTTCCCCTGTTTTAGTAAATACTAATTTCATTAATCATGATTGGCAGATTCAAGCAGCTGTTGTTGCTCTTCGTAACACCAGGGGTCTTCCATGGCCCAAGGACCACAAGAGAAAGAAAGATGAAGACATTCTAGATTGGCTTCAGGAAATGTTTGGGTTTCAGGTAAAATAATTGAACAGAATTATTTATTTTATCAATGAATACGAGACTTGCAAGGTTTTATTTGGAGTTTTTTTTATTATCAAATATGATCATGAGCAAATTCCATATTTCTTAATCTATGCTCATTGGTTAGTTTCATTATTATGCAGAAAGATAACGTGGCAAATCAGAGGGAGCACCTGATATTGCTACTTGCAAATGTGCACATTCGACAGTTTCCAAAGCCTGATCAACAACCCAAGGTTTTTCCTTTTCTCAACGTCGTAGGGGATATGCTTTGTTTCTTTTTTTTCTGCAGTCCACTATGAAACAGTGAACGCTACCCAAGCGTTAGTATCCTCTTCTTCTAGGTTATAATATGATATCAAGTTTTTGGTTTTTCATTTGAATTTTCTTTTTCATATTTGCATACAAGAGCATTCATGTGACATGTTTATGCATTTTTTTGGTTTAGTTGGATGATCGAGCACTGACAGATGTGATGAAGAAACTTTTCAAGAACTACAAAAGATGGTGCAAGTACTTGGATCGGAAAAGTAGCCTTTGGTAAGGCTGCATAGGCAGTTACTTGATTCTGTTATGTCGTGTTGATATAGTTTTGTGATGAATATAAATCACTAGCTTAAATACAGTAATGACAGTGATAATTATCTAACTGCAGTATCCTAACTTTCTTGAAAAAAATCATGGACCATCCTTAAACTCTTTAAAACTGAATTTTAAAATAAAGCATTCCTCATCTCATAGAAAATGAGATCTTTCTGTTCCTAATAACCCGAAGTAGTCACTCGCCAAATTTCCTCAAAACTGATGCTGTTCTACCACCATGGTGAGCAGAAAAAGTTCCAATAAAGATCAAGGAAACTTTGAGAATTTATTCTCTCCCAAGATATAGTTATAGACGTAAAAAGTTTAAACCACAACTGAATTATATCAGATGTCGACTTTTCAATGAGCTATATATAGACGAAGCTAGTAGTTGAATCTTGCTTGAGATATTATCTTCCAAATCATCCCATCTCCCAACCAAATATAGAAAGACTTAAAAGAAACTCAAAGACTCCTAACCCCAAATCTTCCCATCTCCTTTAAATGACAAAAATAGAAATTGTCAA
Organism: Zanthoxylum bungeanum; assembly: GCA_019454045.1. Lineage (NCBI taxonomy): Eukaryota > Viridiplantae > Streptophyta > Magnoliopsida > Sapindales > Rutaceae > Zanthoxylum > Zanthoxylum bungeanum. The sequence goes on along the minus strand of SKCR01029468.1, from coordinate 67,231 downwards.
CCCCCAAAAGTAGAGCTGAAAATGGTAACAATCCGCAAATTTGACGATGGACAAATCCTACCTCCATAATGAATTCAACCATTGAACTGAAACATCTTGAAAATCTTATTGGTGTTTGTCATGGAATTAGAGGTTCATGTATGAACGTATTGTGTTGTTTTAACCCTTCCTATGGCTCAAAACTTGCAGGCTACCAACCATACAGCAGGAAGTGCAACAGCGAAAACTACTATACATGGGTCTCTATCTTCTAATATGGGGAGAAGCTGCCAACTTAAGATTCATGCCAGAATGCCTGTGCTATATTTATCATCATGTATGTTTCTAGATTGTGCCATCTCTTGATACTTGCTCTGCCTCATATGTTAAAATGGCAATGCTTAACCATTGGAGCAAGTTTTTACAGAAATGTGCCTTAAAATGATTGCCATGCTTTACATTATCTTTGAAGTGTTATTGTAATTATGAGAGATTAACCGACAGCTATAGTCCATTTTATATGCTTGAAATTGAGAGGCTGAGACATCATGACTTTAAATTGATTTAAACTGCAATTGGACAGCTGTCATAGATTAAGCTAGTGTCAATTGCGCACTTATAACTTTTGTTATATTTACATAATTGTTTTGTTCTAAATGTTTATCAAACATAGTTTACCTGTAAATTTGAGCTTTGCAAAATTGTCTATTGCAATTGATTTTAATAGGAAATTTCTAAGGAGTTAATGGATAGATTGATGTTTTCAACTTACATGGAGCCAAAGTTAAAAATGCCGTTTGGAGACTTGTTTCAGTGCTTCAGATAAATGCTTCATGAGTATATTCTGCTTAGTTAGTGCTTTGCTTATATGCTTGCTGTTCTTTTTTAGATGGCATTTGAGTTGTATGGTATGCTTGCTGGAAATGTCAGTCCCATGACGGGAGAAAATGTAAAACCAGCCTATGGAGGTGAAGAAGAAGCTTTCTTGAGAAAAGTTGTTACCCCTATCTATGAAGTGATAGCCAGGGTATGCGTGCAATTTTATTTTCTCTGATAGGCCGATAAATGTTTGTGTTGTATTTTCCTTTTTGGTTATACCCGGGTTACGTCGAGCCGGGCTTTTTGAAAATAATAATTTTTTATTTTTTAAGTGATAGCCAGGGTATGCGTGCATTTTTATTTTCTCTGAAAGGCCGATAAATGTTTGTGTTGTATTTTCCTTTTTGGTTATACCTGGATTACGTCGAGCCGGGCTTTTTGAAAATAATAATGTTTTATTTTTTAAAAATAAAATAATAATTATTTTTTGATACTTAAAAATGAAAAAATTAAGAATGTCAATATTTTTAGTGTTTTTTTTGGATTGTACCTTAAAAATTTAGTTATAAATAGATTTATTTAAAATTAAAAATATATTTTTATCTATAAAAATTGGGCTCTGTTCTGGCTCTTCTTGGGCTTTTTTGCCTAAGCCTGGCTTGGAAATTAAAATTTTGCCCTAGGGCTGGGCCGGGTGGGCCTCAGGCTTTTCTGCCACCCCTAACTATTTCCTTCTAACTTGTTATTGGAAAAAACACCATTATGACGTTGCTTGACAGGAAGCTGAAAGAAGCAAACGAGGAAAATCAAAACATTCTCAATGGAGGAACTATGATGATTTAAACGAGTACTTCTGGTATTAGACTTCTAATTTGTTGCATTTTCCTTTTCTGAATGTGCTTTTAGAGATTAATTTACCATTCTTTAATTACAGGTCGGTTGATTGTTTCCGGTTAGGTTGGCCTATGCGTGCAGATGCTGATTTCTTTTGTCTACCTATTGAACAGCTCCGTTTTGAGAAAAACGACGTAAGCAATGCTTGTTAATTACTCTATTTTGTCCTTTTGTCCTTCTCATTTTCTGTATTCACCCAGTTAAATAGCCACACAACCAACTAAATTTGCCTTGAAGCTCCCTCCAACGAATTCATAATTTTAATGAATCTTGATATATAATCCAAGTGAATCCAGTTTTCAAGACCTTAAACATATATCACCCCCACTCATATCACATTTTATCAAGATAGTATCTACATCCTATTTCACATTATTGATTCACCACGACTCGGAGAAGCTTAAGTTGATGGGTAAGGATCCAAAAACAATGATAAATATAAGTTCCAAGTAGCTCTGCACGTGCATCACCATATTTAATTAACAAACTTGTAATGTGGATTTCGATTTACCATCAAAACAAAAAGCTGATCACAAAAAAAAAAAAAATATATATATTTCTTGAAGCTGCCAGGCTTGGGTTCTATTGGTAGTTTTATGCTGGTGAAGTGGTGATAATGAGTGTTCAGCTCCATGGATTCTGTGCTTCGAGAAGTTTGTATTCTCTTATTTAGGGCAAATACTCTCTTGTTGAGTGACATATCTTTCCAATGACTTCCCTAGAATTATTTTTTGTTATTAAGTATTAATTAATGAGATGCAACATAATCAGAAGTGTATCTTGTAATGCAACTTTTTCCTCCCCATCCAGTCACATAATGTCGTCCGGTAGATTCAATTCATCAGGTTAATGGTAGTGTTATGCTGTTGACAATGTAATAGTACAAGTCAGTGAATTCTCCCTTTTACAATATATTCAAACAGTGAATTCTCCCTTTTACAATATATTATGCTTTTAAGTTTTATTTATTTTCAATGAAGTGCACTAACATGAAGCCATTGATTGCAATGATTGTCTTGATATTCAGGAAAACAAACCAGCTAGTAGAGATCGATGGGTGGGGAAAGTCAATTTTGTAGAGATACGCTCGTTCTGGCATATTTTCAGAAGCTTTGATCGGATGTGGAGTTTCTTCATTCTGTGCTTGCAGGTACATCTCTTTGCTTCCTTTTTTCCCCTTTGTTTGATTTTCCATATTTTTCTATTTCTTTCAAGTTTAATCTCACAATTTTGTTGCCGATGGTGCTTGTTTCATGCAAGATTATGATTATTGTGGCTTGGAATGGTTCGGGAAACCCGAGTGCGATATTTGAAGTTGATGTATTCAAGAAAGTATTGAGTGTCTTTATTACTGCTGCAATACTGAAGCTTGGGCAAGGTAAGCATTGGCATTAACATTTTCCTCCCCGTCTTTGAGTTGTTTTCTGAACCATCACACTGGTGTATCCTCTATGCATTGTTTTTAAACCTTCTTTTGTAAATATAATGTACCTGCTGCTGCTGCTCTTATCATTAAATGGATATTCTGGATTTGTTTTGTTGCCCTCCCGCTTGTTGTCTCTGTTTAATTTCTATCTAAACAATCTAAAACAATCTTCATTCCTTTTCCCTCTTTTTTATATCCGTCCATATAATAGTTAAAACATCATGAACTCTTGGTTTAATTATTTTCATGCTGATCGATTGGTTTGAAACCATTATCAGTTCACTATGTATTTAACAGTGTCAATAGACTGGATTTCTGTTAATGGATGATTTCTCTGGTATCTGAATCAGCTATCCTTGATGTGATCCTCAATTGGAAAGCACGGCGAAGCATGTCATTCCATGTTAAGTTAAGATACATTTTGAAGGCTGTCTCAGCTGCTGCATGGGTGGTTGTGCTACCAGTCACTTATGCCTATACTTGGGAGAATCCTCCAGGATTTGCTCAAACCATCAAAAGTTGGTTTGGCAATACAGCAAATTCACCTTCCTTGTTCATTTTGGCTGTCGTTATTTATTTGTCACCAAATATGCTCTCTGCTGTTTTATTTCTTTTCCCATTCATTCGTCGGGTGCTGGAGAGGTCCAATTACAGGATTGTAATGCTCACTATGTGGTGGTCACAGGTTTGTAGATTTTCCTTCGAACATTTATTATCTATATGGTTTGCCTGGCATTTTGTCTAGAATATCTTGATTGAAAAAGAAATAGGCTGCTTACTATTCTCATATTATTTCATTTACGAGTATGCCTAATGCCTTTGCATCTTGCAGCCTCGGCTCTATGTTGGGAGGGGAATGCATGAAAGCGCATTTTCTCTCTTCAAGTGAGAATTTAAAATTTAAAATTTAAATTAAATTATATATGAAATACATCTTGAATATATATATTTTTTGTAATTGATTTCTGATTTTCGTTCTTTGAACTTTCAGGTATACACTGTTCTGGTTTCTTCTTATAGTTACAAAGTTGGCATTTAGTCACTACATTGAGGTTTGTTTTCATTTATACTTGGAATCTCCATTGCTTAATCCTGCTAGTAGTGAATTGAGTGATTTCATATGTATATATGCACGCAAGCCTATTACGATTGTCGATACACCATCAGTCCAGAATCTTAAGCTGATGAAAAAGGGGTCCAACATTAGAATAGTTGACACCTTTCACAAGCATGGTTGAATTCAATCAACAAAGTATGTGGATCCAAAAGGACACAAGATGTCTGTGAAAACCCTTAATCCTGAAAGCATAAGTTGATAGTAAAGGACCTGAAATCTACGATTTCACTTTATACCTCCAGAGGTATGGTCGAGTTTAACAGACTTGTCATGTGACTCATGTCAATCCAAGCATACACATCTTATTACGACTGTTGATACACCATCAGTCCAGAATCTTATGCTGATGAAAAAGGGTCCAACATTAGAATATTTAACACTGTTGGAATTAGTTGAGAAGCTGATTAGTATTTATTGTTAGATTATATTCAACCAAGCATTAATTGTGTAGTTGGTAGTTGTGTTGTTGTGTATTTAATATGGTAGTTGTATAATGCCTATATAAAGGCCTCTCATTGTAAGTTTTATATAAAGCAAATACACAATTTTCTTCACAAATTCTCACATGGTATCAGAGCCAATCTTTCTCTGGGTTCTAGTATCTCACTTTTAGAGTCGTCGTTCAAGTCGGCGCGTGGGGAACACACACCGCTATATATGTGTGAGCCTCACGCGCCGCATCTTCTTTGGCAATCTTGACAATATCAGTGACGACGAAATGCTAATTCTTATCCCTTATTTGCACCAAGTTCCACATATGACTTTTTTCGGGGTTTTGTTATGGGGTGATTTGGCAAGTTTTCTTTAGATGTTTTGAGCTGTTCTGGAATAGTTTAAACTTTTCAGCTGTGCATTTTCCAGCGATGTTAAACCATCCAAACCTCCACATCTGTTCTCGTTGTGCATTCTCCAATGACGTTAAACAACCAAATCACCATATATGTTCCTGCTGTGCATTCTCCAGCAGCGCTTTAAACACCCTAGTCTCTCTATGGTTCTTGTGCTGATTTCATCTGTAACAAGCTTGGTGCATACAACATGTATGCTCCAGCTTGAGGGGGAGTGTTGGAATTAGTTGAGAAGCTAATTAGTATTTATTGTTAGATTATATTCAACCAAGCATTAATTGTGTAGTTGGTAGTTGTGTTGTTGTGTATTTAATATGGTAGTTGTATAATGCCTATATAAAGGCCTCTCATTGTAAGTTTTATATAAAGCAAATACACAATTTTCTTCACAAATTCTCACAAACACCTTTCAAAAGCATGGTTGAATTCAATCAACAAAGTATGTGGATCCAAAAGGACACAAGATGTCTGTGAAAACCCTTAATCCTGAAAGCATAAGTTGATAGTCAAGGACCTGAAATCTATGATTTCACTATATACCCCCAGAGGTATGGTCGAGTTTAACAGACTTCATGTCAATCCAAGCATACACATAAATTTTGAAAAGCCGAACATGTGTTAAATCCATGTGTATTATCATTTTGTGTTTGGAGCCATATGAAAAATACATTTTTTAATGCATGTAATGGAACATGGTGGAACTTAGAATTGGACGTAATATTATCGTAAGCACATAAGACTTGGTTCATCAAAAAAGACCATATAGAAGTTGAACAAAGGTTGAGGTAATGGTGAAGCATCAATCCGAGTTGCGCTATAACTAATTTTGGTTGATTTATTTTTATAGAACTGCTATAGTAAATTTGAGTATTGTGCTATTATAGCCGAGTATCGATTCTACATTTACTTGTTTTAACATTACAATCCTATTTTGGTTGCAGATAAGACCTTTGGTGGGTCCAACAAAAGACATCATGCGTGTTCACATAACCGATTTCCAGTGGCACGAATTTTTTCCTCGTGGTAATGAACATATGAAAATACATGATTTACATGCGTACCTCATTCATCTTCAAGAAGGGGATGTTTATAATTTTGTTGCTTACTTTGCAGCAAAGAACAATATCGGTGTTGTGATCGCTCTTTGGGCTCCAATTATTCTTGTAAGAGTAATTCTTGTTTTCTTGCTAATCCAATATCTGTTTCATTCTGCTCGTGTAGTGTAAGTTCTAATAGGTTTTTATGTTTTTCATTCTAGGTCTATTTTATGGATGCCCAGATTTGGTATGCTATATTCTCCACTATATTTGGAGGCATTTACGGTGCATTCCGTCGTCTTGGTGAGGTTAGTCAAACTGCATTCACTCTGAAATTAAGTTTTGTTTTCATGTTTCCACTCATCTTTATTAGCTTAAGCTTTTGGTCAAGTGGTAACTTAACTAGAGCTAGTTTTAACTTAGCTTAAGCCTTTGAACCTCCCCACGTGATTATATTTGTCTGCTTACTATCTTTGTATGGGCTTGGTTTCTGTCTTCTATTCTGTATCTGTTTGGGTCTGGTCCATGTGGCAAGCCTATTTTGTACCTGTCTTTCATGTGAGGGGGCCAATTGGATCTTAAAACTGTTGTTTGGACCCTTACCTAGCTTAAGCTGTAGCATTATAATCTCTCCTTTTATGTTTTTATATTATGGTTAATTATCATCAGGCCATCGGTTGTGATATTTATATTACAATCCAAGTGCTATCTCTGTTTATGCTATACAGTAAAACTAATTCTTGCTATACTATACACAAGGTAACATGTTTTATTTATGCATTTTAACATTCATGCCATTCAAGAAAACTTTCACTGCAATTGTTTTGCTGCTCAATATTGAAACTTTTACATCTGGAGATACAAGTTATTTTTACTTTCTTGGTGTGTATGTGGCGGTGCTCTAACTTTTTCTACTCGTTCCAGATTCGAACACTAGGAATGCTAAGATCTCGTTTTCAATCACTGCCTGGTGCATTTAATGCTCGTTTGATTCCTGAAGAGAGGAGTGAGCCAAAGAAGAAAGGATTGAGGGCCACTTTCTCTCGCAACTTTGCTGAGGTTAAATTTTTTATGTATTTTATACCATTCACGGCTTCATTATTTGGCAGAAAAAATCTTATAAAAAAGCCATTGTCTTGAGTTATGTACATTGGGCTGCTGCAGATCCCGTCAAACAAAGAAAAAGAGGCTGCAAGATTTGCTCAGCTGTGGAACAAAGTAATCACTAGCTTCAGAGAGGAAGATCTTATAAGCAATAGGTATATGATGTTTTCGTGTATCGCGTATTGCTGATTATAGATGTTGCAAAAACTTGTCAATTCCTCTAGCTCTTTTTGTGCCCTGTTTGTGCTGGCATCGTGAGCTTGGTTTATTTTCCATCTTCAGGGAAATGGACCTACTGCTTGTTCCATATTGGGCTGACCGTGATTTGGACCTTATTCAGTGGCCTCCCTTCTTACTTGCTAGCAAGGTTTGCTTCACTATACTTTCTTTGGAAAATCGTTAAAACCTGTCTGTCGAAATATTAACAGTATTGCTGCTTTGTAGATACCAATAGCATTGGACATGGCTAAAGACAGTAATGGCAAGGATCGAGAGCTGAAAAAAAGAATTGAAGCTGATAATTACATGTCCTGTGCTGTCAAGGAATGTTACGCTTTATTTAGGAACATCATTAAATTCTTGGTTCAAGGAAATCGTGAGAAAGAGTAAGACATGACTCAATTTACTGTGCTGCATTTTGGCTTGTTAAGATTGGTACAGGGTCAAGTCTATATGTTTCTAATGTCATTGCTGTTTTTACTATTGGTACTCAGGGTTATAGACTACATTTTTGCTGAAGTTGACAAACATATAGAAGCTGGTAATCTTCTCATTGAATACAAGATGAGTGCTCTTCCTAGCCTCTATGACCACTTTGTGAAGCTGATCAAATATTTGGTACACCAATTGTATATGTAGTTTGGGTATTTTCTAGTAAAATTTATCTGGGTTTAATGGTGCTAAATCAGACACTTTAACTTTTGCAGTTAGATAATAAACAGGAGGACAGGGATCAAGTTGTAATTCTTTTCCAGGATATGCTCGAGGTTGTTACAAGAGATATAATGATGGAGGACCAAATATCCAGGTTTTATATCTTGATATGATTGTCTGCTTTCATCTAAACTGCACATCTATACTGCAGTTCGTTTCATATGAAGCTTTCATCTTTCTTAAAATAGTTTGGTAGATTCAATCCACGGCGGATCTGGGCATGAAGGGATGGTTCCTCTTGAACAACAGTATCAGTTATTTGCATCTTCTGGAGCTATCAAATTCCCTATAGCACTAGTGACAGAAGCTTGGAAAGAGAAGGTGAGTTCGAGAACTTTCCATATTATTTATAACACAATTTTTTTGTACATGTAACCTTTTATACCTCCTTTTATGTGCAGATCAAACGTCTTTATCTGTTGCTTACCACAAAGGAATCTGCTATGGATGTACCATCCAATTTAGAAGCTCGGAGGCGCATTTCTTTCTTCTCAAATTCATTGTTTATGGACATGCCTGCAGCACCTAAAGTTCGCAATATGCTTTCTTTCTCGTAAGTTCTCTTTCTGTTCATTTGCCAATGGCACTGCATTTTGTTTCCGAATTACTGATATATGGCTCAGGCAAACAAGTTCAATGAGCCTTTCATCCCAGTTCTGCTATTGGTCTGTGACAATCCTCTGTGAATTACCCAGTGTTGTTAAGGTGAGAGGCGCACTGAGGCAACGTGAGCCTAAAAAGCGAGGCGAGATGCACACGCCTCACAGACATGAGGCGCATATTTATTAATGCACACAGCCTCACAGACATGTAGTATTTCTATATATATATTTATATTTAATGGTATTATTTGTCAAATAATACCATTATAATCCATTATTGAATTTTTCTATTGGTTGTCTCGCCTCGTGCGCCGCTTGCCTCACTGTGCTTAGCCTCGCCTTATCAACGTCACCTTGCCTTGGCTGTCTTGAGACGCATGGCTGAACGCCTCATGCCCCTCTCTCCTCGAGGTGCTCCTCAAGTCGCCTCTAACAACACTGGAATTACCTTATCTTCATGGTTGCTACTGTTAGTTCTTACGTGATATTAATAGCTATTTATCAGTTAGTATCAATTGGTTGGGGAATTCTGAAGTGCAAGGATTGACTTTTTCTTTTTCCATTATTCTCAAAATCCGTAATGGTCATTGACATTCTCTGAGCTTGATGGCAAGAAAAAGATGCTTGTAATTTTATGACCTATAAAAGAGATCTTAGAAATTTGCTACTGTCATTTATATGTTTACTTCGTGTGTGTGTGTGAGAGAGAGATCTGATTTTAATGTGGATGTCAGTATCTCAATGAATTGAGTCCAAAAAACCCCGAGTATAGCAGAGCGCTGTCTATGGACACTTTTCACGACACCGTGGACTGAGTTTTAAAGCACGTAGTATTTATAAACTCGATAAATCTTTAATACCTTGAAGTTTTCTGATCCTCAACATTCTATGATGCTTATGCCATATGTATTCATTTTGCCTTTTAGTCATATTACTTGTCAAATAATAAATAACATTGGTTATGCGGATAAAATCAGTAGAATTTTCATCCTTTCTCGTATTGAAGTTAGTGAGGAGCTAGATAGCCTTATTGGTTATCAGATGATTTATGATTAGTTCTTGTTGCACCATGTTGACTGCATTGGCATATTACCATTTACTGCTGTGCAACATTTTTTACAAATTTAAAGTGTCTACCTACTGGAAGCGGAATCTGTTCATATAATAAAAAACGTAGTTATTTGATGAGCCAAACTGCCCCACGTGAATATAACAATGTTAAATAAACACTGTACATTAAGTGACTTGATCATAAATTGTACAATATTGTTATTAGCTAGATAACTACACTGCAGTTCTTTAGGAAAGTCAAACTATTTATTTCATGCATTTCTGATGTTTTATTTTCCTTGGTAGTGTTTTAACTCCCTACTACACTGAGGAAGTTCTCTTCTCCTCACATGATCTAGAAGAGCCTAACGAGGATGGTGTTTCGATCCTCTTCTATCTGCAGAAGATTTTTCCAGGTTTTTATTTTGCTTCTATTGCTAGCCTCAATGTATTTAACTCGAATTTTATCTTTAAAATGTCTTTAGTGATAATTTCTCATCGATAACTTAGATGAATGGAACAACTTTCTTGAGCGAATGAAATGCAATAATGAAGAAGAACTTAAAGAATCTGATGACTTAGAAGAAGAACTTCGTCTCTGGGCATCATACAGGGGCCAAACTTTGACCAGGACTGGTATTTATATGCTTGTTTCTTCATTTCTTTATGCTTGAATACTTGTATAACATTGGTTATAATTTCTGCCGACTGTCTTTTCCCTTGCTACTGATTGATACTATTTACAAATTTCAGTAAGAGGTATGATGTACTATCGGAAAGCTTTGGAGATTCAAGCCTTTCTGGATATGGGTAAACATGAAGGTAATTACTCTCTTTGTTTGAAATGGCAGAATAGTTAATTCTCTGCTTATTAGTAATTCTTGATTTTACATGATAATTAAAAAGCAAAACGTACGTTTATATTTTCTTTCTCTTTCAAATTAGTGTATATCAGTAAATAGTTGATGTTGTTTCCAAGAAAAAGGTAAATAATTGATGTTTGCATTAATTTGCTGTATCTACTTAGATTTGATGGAGGGCTATAAGGCAATAGAACTGAATACAGATGACAAGGGGGAAAGGTCGTTGTTGACACAATGTCAAGCAGTAGCTGATATGAAATTCACATACGTGGTTTCATGCCAACAATATGGTATTCACAAGCGATCTGGTGATCCTCGTGCACAAGATATTCTGAGGCTGATGACAAAGTATGTTTCTGGGATTTAATTTATTACTTGTTGAATCACAACAAGACTTTCAGAGATTCATGATAACATGTCTTGGATTAATTTGATGTGACATAGTATTAGCTATTTTGAATTACCTTCAATTGGTTGACACAATTCATTTCATTTTGGCAGATATCCATCACTTCGTGTTGCATACATTGATGAGGTCGAAGAACCTAGCAAAGACAGATCAAAAAAGATCAACCAAAAGGTTTATTATTCTGCTTTAGTGAAGGCTGTGCCAAAGTCAATGGATTCGTCAGATCCAGTACAAAATTTGGACCAGGTGGAGCTTAATCTATTATCAAATCTGAACATGACTCAAATTTAAATTTTAATTGTGTACACTATGCTATATGGCAATGGTTTTTTCAATTATCAATCTTGTTTCATAATATAGGTTAATCTTGGATGTCAACATAATTGATAGTCTTGAAGAATTTACTGCATTAACTTAGTTTCTTCACTTTGAAGTCACTGTTGATATAGTTCATTTTGACCAAATAGATATTTTGATGACACTGGCATCTTCTTTAAACTTGGTTTTGATAGCAACAGCTGAATTTTGGTTACTGCTTGTCTTTCGTTTTGCAATTCTTTGGTTAACTTTGGGAGAATCACTCCCTATTTTACTGCAAACAACTTTGGGTTTGTTAGTGGCGGAAGTAAGGCACTAAATAGTGCAATCAAGATTGTTTTATATTACATGGACATGGATACTTTAACGAGTTGGCATGATTCCATTTGGACAAATACTATATTACTAAATATGGATAGTAATATGGCCAACAAGTGTGAGCTGAGAGAAAATGGAGCAAGAATTTTTTCTCTCTTTTGTTTTAGGTTGTTCACATCTCTTATTAAGCATTCTATTTGTAGTGCCTTGGAAGTTGCTCCCAACCCTCGTTACATTAAGATTCACGATCCTTAAAATGATACATTTAGACATGTTACATAAAGTCGGTGCACCATAATCTTCAAAAGCCTCATGTATAGTGGTGGATGTTATTTCTATTGTTGGCATTTTAACTTCAAGGGTAGGATCTGATCAAAATTACTCTTCAGGGCCTATCTCTGACTGGTCAAGTGGATTCAGATATTACTTTAAGCATGGAAATTTGACTAACATTTCTGGAAAATCCTTCTCTGACTGGTCATGTGTATGTTGTGAGCGACAGTTTAACAATTCCAAGATTTTGACAATTCTAATTCCAGTTTTCTTTATTATTTTAATCAATCTTTTTAGTTCACTTTTGGTATATATTTCATAAAGTCAATCTTTAGCACCATAACATGTTCCATGTGATCATATGTGGCCGCACACAGGTTATTTATCGCATAAAACTACCGGGACCTGCTATATTGGGTGAGGGGAAGCCAGAAAACCAAAATCATGCTATTATATTCACACGTGGAGAAGGTTTGCAAACAATAGATATGAACCAGGTATGTGGTTTTGTTCGTAATCAAATCTCACTATTACCTCCTCACTGTGTATGGTCATGTTCTTGAGGTCTCCATTTCTACAGGATAATTACATGGAAGAAGCCTTAAAAATGAGGAATTTGCTGCAAGAATTCCTTAAAAAGCATGATGGTGTGAGGTACCCTTCAATTCTTGGACTCAGAGAGCATATATTTACTGGAAGGTATGAGCCACTTTGTTTCCATTACATTGTAATTGAGTCTTAGCTGTGATGATTGATTACTGATTCTTTTGCTATTCGATGCAGTGTTTCTTCACTTGCTTGGTTCATGTCAAATCAGGAGACTAGTTTTGTGACTATTGGTCAGAGATTGCTCGCTAACCCTTTAAAGTAAGTTATCACGTTTTCAAATACCTTGCTTCATATCTTCCTTTTCTATTTCTTTTTAGTGCGGGTTCCTCAATATTGGGAGTTGGTCGAATGAGTCACTGACATCAGTGACATGATTGTAGACCGACCTTGAGAGCTGAAACATATCATAGTACTGTAATCAGTTGGCTCTTGGATCTCTGAGCAAGGTCCCTTTGTGATAAACATATCCTTGCCATTTTCTTTCCTTATATTTGGACTAAGCTTTGACATAATTATGTTTCCTCTTATCTAGGGTTCGGTTCCATTATGGTCATCCAGATGTATTCGATAGGCTCTTTCACCTTACTAGAGGGGGTGTCAGTAAAGCATCCAAGATTATCAATTTGAGTGAAGACATATTTGCTGGTATGCTGGTGTCTGAATATTTCTCTTGTTATGATGGTTTGTGGATGATCTGGAGCTTTTTTGTAACTTTTGTAATTTGATTGAGTGTAGGCTTCAATTCTACCCTTCGTGAAGGCAATGTTACTCATCATGAATACATACAAGTTGGAAAGGGGAGGGATGTGGGTCTCAATCAGATTTCTATGTTTGAGGCCAAAATAGCCAACGGCAATGGAGAGCAGACGCTGAGTCGAGACTTGTATCGACTTGGACACCGGTTTGACTTCTTCCGGATGTTGTCGTGCTATTTCACCACAATCGGATTCTACTTCAGTACTCTGGTACATCACACTCTTTCTTTTGGGGTTTTCTGGTTTGAAAATATTTTGTATTTTACTAAAGAGGTGGAGAATGGCTGTCTATTTTTCTTCTTTGGCAGATAACTGTGCTCACTGTATATGTATTCCTTTACGGGCGTCTCTATCTTGTTCTTAGTGGACTCGAAGAAGGGTTGATTACTCAGCCAGCAATTCGAGACAATAAGCCTCTTCAAGTGGCACTTGCTTCTCAAGCTTTTGTTCAACTTGGATTTATGATGTCCTTGCCCATGTTGATGGAGATTGGCTTGGAAAGAGGTTTCCGAACTGCTTTAAGTGAATTTATTCTCATGCAATTACAGTTGGCACCTGTATTTTTCACATTCTCTCTCGGGACAAAGACTCACTATTATGGAAGGACATTACTTCATGGTGGTGCTAAATATAGACCTACAGGTCGAGGGTTTGTTGTCTTCCATGCCAAATTTGCTGACAACTACAGGCTTTACTCGCGTAGTCACTTTGTCAAGGGTATCGAGATGATGATATTGCTTATTGTGTACCAAATCTTTGGTCAATCTTACAGAGGTGCAGTTGCTTATATCTTGATCACAATATCTATGTGGTTTATGGTGGGCACATGGCTTTTTGCCCCTTTCTTGTTCAATCCTTCTGGTTTTGAGTGGCAAAAGATCGTTGATGATTGGACTGATTGGAATAAGTGGATAAGTAACCGAGGAGGCATAGGTGTACCGCCGGAGAAAAGTTGGGAATCATGGTGGGAGGAAGAGCAAGAGCACCTTCATCATTCTGGAATACGTGGTATCATAGCCGAGATATTGTTAGCCTTAAGATTCTTTATCTATCAGTATGGACTTGTGTACCATTTGAAAATTACAAAGCACACTAGAAGTTTTCTGGTATATCCTGATCTCTTTTTTCTCCTTTTAATTACTTAATCTTTACAGTTTTTAAATGCCGTAAACAATGTTATTTTCTATAACTTGTTCTCAGGTCTATGGCATATCTTGGCTGGTAATCTTTCTTGTATTGTTTGTGATGAAGGTGAGTAGCTCTGATCATTGAATATTAATCATTATATGCTCCAAATGTATACTTCTAGCAAATCTTCCTCCATTCAACTCTGACCAACTGGAATGTGACATGACTGTATATCTTCTTCTATCTGGTCTGGGACAGTTTTCGGTTATGGTTACGTGTAAATATACTAGTTGTTCTCTAGAAATTGGTGTCACGTTTTCTATCTAATAATATATATATGGTCTGTGATTTACGAATTTTTGTTTTCTTTATCCAGACTGTATCTGTTGGCCGGCGAAAGTTCAGTGCAAATTTCCAACTCGTGTTTCGATTGATAAAGGGATTAATATTTGTGACTTTCATCTCCATTCTGGTCACTTTGATTGCACTTCCACACATGACAGTGCGCGACATCATCGTGTGTATTCTCGCTTTCATGCCCACTGGTTGGGGAATGCTGCTGGTAAGTAATTGTTGTTTCTGTCGTCCTTTATATTCAGTTTACAATCTTAACTCATTTTAACAATAATACTGTAATTTGAAGAGCTTAAATAAAACCTGATGCACTCTTTTTAACTTTTCTTGCTGAACCAACTGGAGAAATCAACATTCTGTCGAAAAAATTACTTTCTTAATTATCTTTCTTGTGCAAGTACCTGTCCATGCCGCCTATTTTCATCATTCCTTTTCACATTTGTTTTTCACTTTTCTAGATTGCACAAGCTTTGAAGCCTATTGTTCACCGAGCTGGGTTCTGGGGATCGGTTAGGACCCTTGCTCGTGGCTACGAGATTGTTATGGGTTTGCTTCTGTTCACCCCAGTTGCATTCCTTGCTTGGTTTCCTTTTGTGTCAGAATTCCAGACTCGTATGCTCTTCAACCAAGCTTTTAGCCGAGGTCTACAGATCTCTCGTATTCTTGGTGGGCAACGGAAGGATCGTTCTTCTCGTAACAAGGAGTAATATGGTAAGTGATGGCAAGAGCAAACTATATGGTAATTTGTCAGTCACTCTTTTAACTTGTTAAACAGACATGTCCATAATATTAATGTTTATATGTACTGTAGGCGGTTGTAAGCATGGATGAGTTTGGTGGGGCCTGCATTTTTTGGTAATTAATTTGATTAGATGTCTTGCATGCCCCTAGTTGTCTTATTGAATGTATCAAAATTATGATTAGTAATTTTTAAATCTATAATCTTATTGAAATAGATGATTTGTCTGGAATGATGATGAGTATTGAGTAGAGTCAGCATGTTGTGAGTAATACCTAACGTACAAAGGTAAAAAAATCGCTATATACCTAATGGTTGCGGCTTTAATTTCTATTCTTTTTTGATTTGTGAAATGGGGGAAATTTTGATTTTAACATATTTAGAGTGGGTTCTGAAATAACAGTTGGGTTGGCAAATGAACCGGATTTTGAAAAGTTCACTTTAAATTCAAGTGTTATTTATTAATATATTCAAGATATTGGAAAAATCTAATTTATTAAACTTTGGAAAAATCTAATTTATTAAACTTTGAACCGATGCTTTTAATGTATTTTTTCAGAGTCTGGTCCATTCGTCAATCATAAATAATAGTGTTGTTTTTTTCAGGTAGTAAATTTCAAAGCCTAGAGCCACCCCTGTTATTGACCACTTTAAGCATTGTAATTTTCAAATTTGTAAATATGATGACTCTGATGCTTTGTTTGGTATTGTGGCTTGGCTTAGTGTTGCAAAATTCTTACTTGCATTTATTAAGTAGTAAAACTGGTAGCTTTTATTTCACAACCACTACAATACCAAATGGAGCTTTATCAGCTGAAAAAGTACAACTTATAAAAGAATATAATTAATTTACTTCATAGGAATTGATCTTTGAAGTATATACAATCTTAAATCTCACATGCACTAAAAATACAACTTTAAAGACTTCTGAACAAGATATGGATTTGCCAACATAAGGTTTAGTCCTGTTTGTTTCTAACGCACTTCAATACTGAGATTTGAGTTCGAGACCTTTTATTGCAAAGTGTCCTCTGTTTGCTGTTCATCTTAGGGATGAGTTCGAGAATGTAGGTTCATTCGAAATTCAGTGGTGCCTTGAGTGAGTGGCTTAGAAAAAATTAGATTAGGAAAATATTTTTTTAAAAAAATATGGATTGAAAATGAAATATTAGATATGATCAATTGTTGACCCCACAACAGCAATCTATTTCCAACTGCATTGGCATCAAGGTCTGTGAACTGTAGCCATTAGCAGCAAGAATTGTATTTTCAGGAAAAAAAAAATTAAATTTGTATCTAAGAACAACTTAGAAGCACAAATACAACTCCAAGATGATTTGAGCACTTATAATCATTTCTTAATTTTTTTTTTATTTTACAGTGTAGTTGTATTTGATTTACTCAAAATGTAATTGCACTCTTGCCCTCAACGATGATCAACTCTTTCCCCATCTCTTCAAATTCAAACTCAAACTCAAACTCACTGCTCCTCATCTACATCTATATATATATCTTAATATAAGATTAAGATTAAGAGGAGGATAAGTTTGTGGTTTTGAATTAATAGGATTGTATACAAAAGAAAATGTTTTTCAAGCATAAGTATAATTTCCATTTATCTTTAAAAAAAAACTTCTATGAATCAGCGAAAAACAAAAACTTTTCGAGAATTTTAAAACTCAAAAAACCCTACAAAACAATTAATTAAAGTCTAATTTTCCAAAAACTTTAAAATGCAAATAGTGTTGTTTTGTATTCTAATCATTTATTAAATCTTAAAAAAAAAATTATGTACCTCATGATAAAAATACAAACAACCTACGGCAAAAACCAATTAAAGGCACATCTTTTTAAGAATTATAAGAAAATAAATAAAATAAAATTATATAAAAGGATGATAAGTTTTCCGCTGTCATTAATTGTGATTTTGAATTAATAGGATTTTATAAAAAAGAAAGTGTTACTATAACATTTTTTTTACTCAAATAATGTTGTTCAAGCATAAGTATAATGCAACAAACTTCATCAAAAAAAAAAAAAAAAAAAAAGCATAAGTATAATGTGCATTTATCTTTGAAAAAAACTTTTAGAAACCAACGAAAAATAAAATATTTTCAAATATTAGATTTTGAAAAGGAAAACCGCGCGGGTTGGCGGTTTGAGAAATTGGAAACCGAAACCACAAATTTTAAAGGAAAACCGAGTGGTTCGGGTCGGCGGTTTGGGTGGTTCGGGTCGGCGGTTTTGATTATAAATTTTTTAAAGAAAATTTTGTGTCTTTTCACATAAAATAATTGAAGAGAAAAATACATAATTTTTATTTATACATTGCATATTGTCATATGGTCATTAAATATCTTAAATTTCATGGTTAAAGAAAGAAGAAAAATATAAAATAATGTCTAATTTGATCGCGTGTCGGCTGTTTAGGCAGTTTGGGTAGCGGTTTGGGTCAAAACTGCACACCGACCCAAAATTTGCGGTTCGATTTAGACTGACCCAAAATCATTTTCAATATTTTTTCAAACCGCGAGGCTCAATTCGGGTCGGGTTGCGGTTCACCCATAGTTCTGACTATTAAAGTTGAACTTGAGAACTTGAGGTCCATAATATATAATAGTAGTTTCTTTAATTTAATTTAATTTAATTTTTTGAAAGAATTTATTTCATAGTCGATAATGATTATTATTATGAACTTAGATTTATCTTTGTTTATGATAATTTTTTCTTAAATAGTGGGGATAGGGTGAAATTTATTTTGCGAAACAAAGTTCATTGAAAAATATCAACTCAAAATGAAAGAGAACCTCAAATATCAAAATTGCAATATTGTCTTCTACAATGGTGAAGGACAAAGAAGGTAAATAATATAGAGTTATATAATAAAAGAGAAAATGTTACCTAATTTTTTTTGCTCAAATATATATTTATTTTTTTTGGAATCGTTGGAAACTCCCGCCGTCAAACCACTCATCTCGGGCTTAAGCGGAGCAGATAAAACCCCCGACTTTCCCAGATTCTTACATGAAAAAAAATAATGTTGTTCAAGCATAAGTATAATATGCATTTATCTTTGAAAAAAAAATATTTTTAAAAACCAACGAAAAACGTAAACTTTTTAAGAATTTTTAAATCCAAAAAAACCTACAAAACAATTAATTAAAGTTCAATTTTCCAAAAACTTTAAAATGCAGATAGTGTTATTTTGTATTTTAATCATTTATGAAAAATACCAAGCATTTGTACCACAAACTACGCCAAAAACCAACTATAGGCACATCTTTTCAAGATTTTTATGTCTCTGAAACCTTTATATGTCTCTGAAATCTTTCATCCATTAAACTGTTTAAAATAATTAAAATAATCAATTAATTAATTAATTTATACATCTAATTAAGAAATATATTAAAATTTAAAAATTTCATTCATTAAATTTGACTTATAAATAGAGTAGAAAAATCATTTCATTGTTTCATATCAAAACTACTCTTTAAATTTTACAACTTATAACTTTATGAGTTTACAACAAAACTTATTCTCACAATCTTTAAGATGATGAGACAATAAAAAAATACTAATTTCTTTAAAAAAAAAATTACTTTTTAGAATGTGAATATTTATATATATGATAGAAAAATGAGAAGTATTGTCTTATCCAGATAAAGATGACTAACAAATTAAAGCGAGGGTATTAAATATTTGTCAATAGCTTTTTGAGTCAAGTAGTATCGCTCCTCTGACTTGAGATGTTATTGTGGTTTTATATGTGATCCTCCACATTTTGATGTCATGTATGTCAGAAATATTTTTATGGTTTGATATTTTGGTGTTCATTGGATGTGCACTGATGCATATTTTAATTTTTACATATCATATAGGATTTGTGACTGGTGCTTTCACACGCGTATAACGCAAGCGCACGTATCGTTCAAGTAGTATAAAAAGTATCGATCCCACGAGAACTTAATATCTAATCTATTAATTTTATTATGTCAAATGATTACTAGTATCTAACATATTGATTGATTGATTTGAAATGATGATGATTTTAAATTTAAAAACAAGTAAATAAAATTGCACGAAAGTAGGTTCAAGAAAATTCAATATTATGAAACTAATTAGGTTGTGAATCTTCCAATATCATTTTAAAGATGAAGTGGTTATTTCATTTTTGTGTAATATATCAGTTTACTAACCTGGAACACGAAATTATGCGAAAGCCTCTGTCGATGGTCAGACGCAAATACCCAGTATAACCCAATTGAACCATATGTCTATGTCAACCAAATTACCTGGATTCATTAAGTTTAAGTTCTAATTATGGCTACCCCCGCCCGACAGGTATATGTCTATCCTGTAAGTAAATCTATTAAAGGGTTATCTATCATCAAGGAAGATCGTGGGCTATTAAGTCTAAGGTTGGTACCTAAAATTCCTTTGTCAAGTTTATTTTAGATTTACTAGATCAATCTTATTAGTGGCCAATTAACATGACGCATTAAGCTTAAGACTTAATAAGTAAACCTTTAAATTACCCAAACTATAAAAATAACCTCTTATAAACCGATGATATTAGAATTCATCACAACCCTAGATAACTAACTTAGTTACGACACATAACTAGGGCTAGTAAAAACTTAAAAATAAAAGACATAAATTACAATGCTGAAAAGTAAATGCGGTAAATTAAATACTGAAAAGTAAAATTACAATAAAATAAAATGCTAAGGTAAAATGATATATTTTTACTACTACTAATTTAGATATCTCCCTTAATATAATATATTAACTTGTGATGATATTACCAACCAGCCATATAGACGGTAACCTGATTAAGTCAAATTAAGTCTGACCAGCCATATAGGCGTATAGGCGGTATCAAAATTTGTCCATAAACCTGCCATATAGGCGGTAAGAAAGTTAATTACCAATCGACCAATATGGCGGTATCCTTGCTTAGTCAGATTTAAAATCAGTTTATAAATGATTACCAACCGGCCAATATAGCGGTATCCTCATTAAGTCAAATTTTAAATAGTGAATATATTATAATTAAGGGAGATTAATCTAAATAGGAATAGTAAAAGAATTATCTTTCACCCTAGCAGAGGGAAGTTACCTCCTCATGGTTGAATAGTAAAAACTGTAAAATAAAGAAAGTAAATTACTATTACTATTACAGAACGTAATTAAAATTAATTACAAAACTGAAATTAAAATAAACTAGATAGAAAACTCCATATTTACATCAAAGAATTCAGAGAGGAAGGTACATCTAAAACTGAAATTTCGAGCCCTATTTATAGGCGTCAATAGCCTCACGCGTCGCGACGCGCAAGTTTCTTCTTGCGTCGCGACGCACTGACGTGTCAAGTGCTGATTCGTCGGCTTCAGATCTTATCTGCCACGTGACATTATGGATAAGGTGATAAGGTGACACGTGGCAAGGCGGCTGGCAACTCTAATGATTATGCTGATGTGGCGATGACGTGGCTATATGAAACGCTTTCCCTCGCGCAACGGAAGCGAT
The DNA here is from genome assembly GCA_019454045.1 of Zanthoxylum bungeanum. Lineage (NCBI taxonomy): Eukaryota > Viridiplantae > Streptophyta > Magnoliopsida > Sapindales > Rutaceae > Zanthoxylum > Zanthoxylum bungeanum. Next base: position 46,126 of record SKCR01029468.1, on the reverse strand, counting down.
TAGGCTCACGGATCGAACTTGAATTTTTTTCTGCTGATCTTCCCTTTGCTTGGCCGAACCACACCAGTGGATTCACTGATGTTTTGGACAAAATCTCAGCTCCGGAATAGCCCCGAAACAGTCCCTGAACAGCCCTTGAACTGCAGTGAAATAACAGACTGTTTTGGACACGTTATGGGCGTGAACTGCACCCAGTTTCAGGTCTGATTTGCGCCACTCACTGCTCAATTTCATATCTGATTTTTCTCCAAAAATCAATCCTAAGACAGCCTTAAAATTATCCTAAAGTGTTTCCTAAAATCCCGAATGAAAACCAAACAAAACGGAGCTCCCTAAGAACTTGTATCTGCGCAAATTGTAGGGATTCCAGAGGCTGGTTGCCGTGACTTGTGTTAAGTATTTGGGGATGTTTTTCAACGTCACGAGGACTTCCGAACTATGTCTCGACACTAACGGAGGGTAGTGTGGGCTATACTCACAAATTAATCTCTAAACGGTTTAGAGAATAATTACACACACCGAAAAGAATTCTCAACTCTTGAGAGCTTGGAGAAGGAGATGGAGGCTAGGGTTTCTAATGACTTGTGTATTAAAAATAAATCATAATTTATCTTTTATACTTATGGTTAATTTGTTTCATAAAACAAATCAACAACTAGCCTCTCAATCTCTATGGAATTCGGCCAAGGGGTATAGGATTCTTTGTTTGATTTTTGCTTCCAAAAATAAACAAATCTACTCCCATTTGGACTCTTAATTTTCGGCCATGGTAGGGTAATAAGGATTTGATTTTGTTTCTTAAACAAACAAATCCTATTCCTAATAAAAGACTAGGAATTTCAGCCAATGAGGGGGTTTAATTAGGATTTGATTTTGTTTCCCAAACAAACAAACCAATTCCTTATCCAATAAGGAATCCTACCTTGTAATAATTCTTAGCCTTATTAAATTATATCATATATAATTAATATTCTAATTAATAATTATAATATATAATTATTAATATTTTATATTAACTTTTAATATAAAGTCTCATGTGTGATATAATTATTATTAATCATATTAATAATATTTATTCCTTTTGTGAGTATATAATTGGACCATCCAATTATATTAGCTCCGCTATAGTAAATCGAGCTAGCACGAGGACCAAGTGGACCTACGGTTCTGAGCTCCAATAATCTCGAAATATTAATTAAGCTCTTAATTAAATATTCCGAATTATTAACTCCGGGTTATTCCACTAAAAACCCGAAGTTGCACTCACTTCGTTGCCATAGATGAAATATTAAGCCGAACCAAGTCGGTGTCCACCGATATAGTCATTGCATACGAATTGATCCTTCACGAATATCTCGTAATTAGAGCCGGGTCATAATGTCTATTATACCCCTCTAATTATTATATCTTAAGTACCATTGATTCTCTAATGAACGATTCATTCATAACTGTATGAATATTAATCTTTCTATTCGTAATAGAAAGACTTGAGCGCTATAATCGTTCAAGTACCGAATCAACCTTAAGAGAGATATTTCATCTACTTCTCGCAAGAAGGAGTGAATTCCATGTCTATGTAAGACGTTCCCAGCTACATAACAGACTATGCCTCCAAAGTACGTAGTTATTGGTTAGGATTGCTACACCAACCTCACCTTTGTAAATCAAAGGACACAACCCGTTATGCAGGAGTTCGTAGTATACTCAGGATTAATATCAATCCATATATGATCATCAAGTAGATCGAAATGACTTTCTTTGTTTAACGGATACTATAAGAATGTCATTTCTATCTAGGCCCAGTCCTATATGATCACATCATATAAGGTGCCTCCATTCTCATGTCTCTACATGGACGATCCGGATTAAGATCGTCATCCAAATATAGAATGGACCGCAGCTATAGATAAACCACAAATAAAGTACCCGGTTTGTTTGCTCTCTATGGACTATTTAAGATTACTAACTTCAGTCTTAAATCCTCTGGTGCATGACGTTCATACACCAAGTCTGAAGGTACATAAGTAATCTACGGTATTTATGAAGATATACAATATGCGATATTGAACAAACAATTAGATAAATGAATAATGCATCCTTTTATTTCTAAACACATGAAGCCGTTTACATCACATGTAGCTCTAGGGCATACATCCCAACAATCTCCCACTTGCACTAGAGCAAATGGGACATGTCTCGCAAACCTAGACCATCTAGGTGACCATCAAACACTTTAGCCGGCAAGGTCTTTGTAAACGGATCAGCAAGGTTCTCTGCGGATGCAATCTTTGTGACGGTAACGTTGCCTCTCTGCACTATCTCCCTGATGAGATGATATTTCCTCCCTATATGCTTTCCCCTCTTATGGCTTCTTGGTTCTTTGGAGTTTGCCACTGCTCCACTATTATTTCAATAGAGGGTGAGTGGTTTATCCATATCTGGAACAACATCCAGATCTCCCAAGAATTTACAGAGCCAGACTGTTTCACAAGCCGCTACATATTCAGCCTCAATGGTGGAGTCAGCAATGCAAGATTGCTTTATACTCCGCCAAACAATAGCCCCACCACCTAGAGTGAACACTGATCCAGATGTTGATTTCCTGGAATCGACATCTGTCTGAAAATCAGAATCTGTATATTCTCTTAGGATCATATCCTCTCCAGAATATACTAGCATATAATCTCTCGTTCTCTTTAGATATTTGAGAATGTGTTTCACAACCACCCAGTGATCCAATCCCGGATTTGACTGAAACCTACTGACTACTCCCATTGCAAATCAAATGTCCGTTCTCGTGCATAACATGGCATACATGAGACTACCAACTGCTGAGGCGTATGAGATATGTCTCATTTCCTCAACGACTTGAGGTGTCTTAGGAGACTGTTTATTCGACAAATGAATTCCATCCCGATAAGGCAGATTGCCTTTCTTGGCATTCTGCATCCCGAATCGCACAAGAATCTTGTCGATGTATGATGCCTGAGACACTAAGCTAGTCGTTTCTTGCGATCTCGAAGTATCTGGATCCCAAGAACGTAACTTGCATTTCCTAAATCTTTCATTTGGAATTGCTCAGCTAGCAAGGTTTTTACGTCTGATAATATTCTTACATCATTCCCAATAAGTAAGATGTCATCAACGTATAAGACAAGAAAAACCAATTCCCGTCAATGACGCGCTTGTATACACAAGGCTCATCAACATTTTGCTTAAAATTATAAGACTTGATCGTTGTATCAAATCTTATATTCAAAGATCGAGATGCCTGCTTGAGTCCATAAATGGACATTTGCAGCTTGCAAACTTTTTGCTCTTGACCTTGGGCGGTGAACCCTTCTGGTTGTATCATATAGATACTTTCATCAAGATTGCCATTCAAGAATGCAGTCTTGACGTCCATTTGCCAGATTTCATAGTCATAATATGCGGCTATGGATATAAGAGTGCGGATGGATTTTAGCATAGCTACTGGCGAGAAAGTTTCCTCATAGTCAACTCCCTCTTTCTGGGGTATAACCATTGGCCACTAGTCTAGGTTTGAAGGTCTGTACCTTCCCATCTGATCCCATCTTCCTCTTGTAGATCCACTTGCAACCTATGGGCTTCACTCCATCAGGTTGATCTACAAGTTCCCAGACTGAGTTGGAGTACATAGACTCCATCTCCAGGTTCATGGCTTTGAGCCATTCTTCTTTGTCAGGATCATCCACTGCACTACTGTAGGTGTAGGTCAATGGATCATCTACACCATCGCTGGAGGCGACAACTTGTGCCTCTCCAACCCCTAAGTAGCGATCAGGTTGTCGTACAACCCTCCCACTACGTCTGGGTGGTAGATCATTCTGACTTGGAAGTATCTGACTATCAGATGTCGAAGGTGCTATGTATTTGTCAACTTTTGTTGACGATGGCGCGCTGGTCGAACCAGTAAGTAACTCCTCGAGTAACATTTTACTACGAGGTTTGAACTCCCTCATGTAGTCCTCCTCTAGAAACGTAGCATTTGTCGATACAAATATTTTATTATCATCGGGACTGTAGAAGAATCATCCCCTAGTTTCCTTCGGGTAGCCTACAAATAGGCACACCTGAGAACGTGGTTCCAACTTTGTAGTCTTATTCTTCAGCACATGTGCTGGACACCCCCATATGCGGAAATGTCGTAAACTAGCTTTATGACCATTCCACAACTCTAAAGGAGTCTTAGGAATAGACTTAGATGGAACTACATTAAGGATATACATTGTGGTTTGCAGTGCATATCCCCAGAATGAACTAGGTAGTGAGCTATAACTAAACATAGATCTTATCATGTCTAATAGGGTTCGATTTCTCCTTTCTGCAACACCATTTTGTTGTGGTGTTCCAGGTGTTGTGAGCTGGGATATTATCCCGTGCTCAACTAAGAATTCCCGAAGTCTCTGTCGAGGTATTCTCCTCCACGATCCGATCGTAGAGTTTGATTGTCTTACCTAATTGGTTCTCAACCTCAGCACGATACTCTTTGAACTTTTCAAAGGTATCTGATTTGTGATGCATTAGGTAGACATACCCATATCTTGAATAGTCGTCAATGAATGTGACGAAGTATTCATAACCACCTCGGGCTTTTACATTCATCGGTCCGCAAACGTCCGAATGTATTAGCTTTAGTGGTTGATTGGCTCTTATACCTTTTCCAGAAAAATGTCTCTTGGTTGTTCTTCCTTCTAGACAGGACTCACAAACTGGTAAAGTCCCAAGCTTTAACTGGTTTAAGGCTCCGTCATTTATCAATATATTTATTCGGTCAAGGTTGATGTGACCAAGTCTAAGATGCCATAGATATGTGTCATCGTGAGAAATCTTTTGCCGTTTCGTTTTTGGTTTTTCAACCTTAAACATTCAGTGCTGAGCAGTGACTTATGCGTTAACGGTCTTAACACATACAAGTTATTTCTGAGTTTCCTGTGCATATAGTCAATCCATTTCTACCAATAATAAAAATTGCTATTAAAAGAAATAGAATAACCATCATCCATAAGTCTAGAAACAGAAATCAGATTTTTGCGGAAACCATGAATGAATAACACATTGTTCAAATTTAAATAACTATTATTAATAAAACTTAAACTAGAAACTCCCACTGCTCTTGCTGAAACGGCATCCCAGTCCCGACTCTCATGGTGTAGTCACCTTCAGCAAGGTCCCTCCATGAATCAAGTAGCTGTAAAGAATAACAAACATGGTTAGTGGCCCCAGAATCAATAATCCAAGCGGATTTGTCATCCTCCACCAATAGAGATTCAATAACGAGTAAATCATATTTACCTGTTTCTTTTTTCTCCTTTAGCTCATCAAGGTATTTAGGAGAGTTCCTTTTCCAATGCCCATTCTTGTCGCAATGGAAACATTTTCCTTTGGGCTTGGAATCCTTGGAGCCTTTCTTGTTCTTCTTTTTCATGGCTTTACCTTTAGCCTTTCCAGTGCCTTTCTTCTTCTTCTTTGCAGATTTAGAAGATTCGGCAACATTTGCCTCTGCACTGGATTTACGAGGATCCACCAGCATGGACTCGTAATGGGTGAGCTCATTTAGCAGTTGGGTCAAAGTAAAAGTCAACTTGTTCATAACATAGTTGCTCTTAAACTGCAAGAAACTCTTCGGAAGAGTTTCCATGATCATGGTCACCTGGCTACGCTCGTCAATACGAGCTCCATGGGTTTCAGCAGTATTGAGATAAGTCATCATCCTTAAGACATGTTCTCGGACTGATGTCCCATCCTTCATCCTAGCAGTCATCGCTGAGACCATGGCCTCATGGCGTTGACGCTCCGAAGGTTGCCCAAACATGCCCTGCAATGACTCCATCATCTCTGATGCTAGAGCCATAGGTTCATGTTTTGCAGCAAAAACCTCAGACATCTCTGCTAGCAAGTAGCAGCGGGCTTTCTCATTTGCTGCGACCCATTTCTAATAGGTATCGCGCACAGCTTGGCCGGCATTTCTGGCCGGCTCAGGAGGACGTTCCTCGTCAGGACAAACTTTAGGTCTTCACAGACCAGGATAGCGTTCATGTTACTTTTCCATTTTACATAATTTTCTCCGGTCAACTTATCATTTGAGAGAATGGAAATAATTGGAGAAACCATGGCTGAAAATAAAATAAACATGCATTTAACATTCATTCATCGCATATTAAAATCATCAAAGAATTTTGGCATAAAATTAAACATGATGCATGAACCATGAATAATGAATAAGAAACCTAAAAGAATTACTATGCCACAGAGATCTATCATCCCACAAGTAAGTGCCGCCGTAGGGTAGGTCAAGTACTCGCATGATAGATTGAGACAATCTCAGCTGTTTTAATATATGCGGGAATAACTCTTATTCCTATATTAAACAACTACCGTTTTTTTTTATCAAGGAGTTTCATTAACAGTTAATAACTCATTTGTGAGTGTAACCCGCCGTTTCGGGATTCTTTGACTTAACAAGTGAAGTGCCGCCGTAAGGTAGGTCAGTTCACAAGATACATCTAGGATCTCTATCCTTTCGGAACCCAAACTTGATATTGACCCAAAATGGACACCATCCGTAGGGGGACGAAAAAAAAGCCGTCTCAAGGCGCCTTTTGAATCTCACGTTTTTGGACTAACAACGGAGATCGCGGGATGTACTGTCGTATATCCCTCTCTCACTCACTATTTTAAACTTAAGGTTTCTATCTAAAATATCTAATATTTTATCGTAACTAGTGTGGATAAACTTATGGCGGCTAAAGCATAATTTATTTACACTAGTTCGTCATAAGTGAGCTAATCAATTTTAACTATTAAAATTGTGTCACTAATATCCTATTAGTCTCTACTAACATTTTTACCCTATTAAACTAATTAATTAGAGTGGTATAAGTGAGCTACAATATTTTAACCCTTAAAATACTAGGCACTTAAAAGTCTAAAAACATGGAATTCTAAATGGTCAAAATTTTAATTAAACATTTTAATAAATCTTAGTGCGTTATAAAATTCAATGGTACGTGGAATTGTATCCCGAGTGCAGACCATATATCCGTCCATACGGAATCGGCTATGGAATTTATATCCGGGTTTCCATCCTATATACCAATGGAATTTATTATGCACCAATTAAGTCCAATATATTAGAAATCAAGTTTTAGACACTTATTCCCATTAATCTAATTAATGATTTCAATGCATATCATTTTCTAACTTAAACATTTTAAATTACATAAAATCATAATTTTATGTCTATAATGATAATGCATCTATGACATGTTATGGCAAGTAAAATGCACCAGTGGGCACCCTAGGCTATATGACATGTTATTCAAACAATTCGAAATAAACATACATATAACATAATAAAAATTATTTTGCATTAACCGGGCTCTTATTTTTTCTATACTAATCTAATTAGTACAAAAGATTCACCAAGGCATTCCTTGGCCTTCAAATCCCGCTCCAAAGTGGTGTTGGCTTTCTTTGCGACTTCGGTGCTCCAAATTACAAAGAATTGAAACTTTACATTGAAAATGAAAATTACAACAAATATAAACAATGGCCTTATGGCCTTACATCTCAAAACCAAAACCAACTACAAAAATAAGAGCCAGAAAAATTTACGACCAATGCAAAATCCATTCATCACATGAAATAACAAAACCATTCATCACATGAATATCACAATGTGCCCACTCATCTAAACATGCATATCATATTTATAACTCATATAAACATATTAAAACAGAAACTTTAAATGAAAAAGTGAAGGGTTAAGAGCACTTTTCAACCTCGCTCTTGATGCCAATTGTAGGAAACGCTTTCCCTCGCGCAGCGGAAGCAATTAGGCTCACGGATCGAACTTGAAATTTTTTTCTGCTCTTCCCTTTGCTTGGCCGAACCACACCAGTGGATTCACTGATGTTTTGGACAAAATCTCAGCTCCGGAATAACCCTGAAACAGTCCCCGAACAGCCCTTGAACTGCAGTGAAATAACGGACTGTTTTGGACACGTTATGGGCGCGAACTGCACCCAGTTTCAGGTCTGATTTGCGCCACTCACTGCTCAATTTCATATCTGATTTTTCTCCAAAAATCAATCCTAAGACAGCCTTAAAATTATCCTAAAGTGTTTCCTAAAATCCCGAATGAAAACCAAACAAAACGGAGCTCCCTGAGAACTTGTATCTGTGCAAATTGCAGGGATTCCAGGGGCTGGTTGCTGTGACTTGTGTTAATATTTGGGGATGTTTTTCAACGTCAAGAGGTCTTCTGAACTATGTCTCGACACTAACGGAGGGTAGTGTGGGCTATACTCACAAATTAATCTCTAAACGGTTTAGAGAATAATTACACACACCGAAAAGAATTCTCAACTCTTGAGAGCTTGGAGAAGGAGCTGGAGGCTAGGGTTTCTAATGACTTGTGTATTAAAAATAAATCATAATTTATCTTTTATAATTATGGTTAATTTGTTTCATAAAACAAATCAACAACTAGTCTCCCAATCTCTATGGAATTCGGCCAGGGGTATAGGATTCCTTGTTTGATTTTTACTTCCAAAAATAAACAAATCCTACTCTCATTTGGACTCTTAATTTTCGGCCATGGTAGGGTAATAAGGATTTGATTTTGTTTCTTAAACAAACAAATCCTATTCCTAATAAAAGACTACGAATTTCGGCCAATGAGGGGTTTTAATTAGGATTTGATTTTGTTTCCCAAACAAACAAATCATATTCCTTATCCAATTAGGAATCCTACCTTGGTAATAATTCTTAACCTTATTAAATTATATCATAAATAATTTAATATTCTAATTTAATAATTATCATATATAATTATTAATACTTTATATTAACTTTTAATATAAAGTCTCATGTGCGATACAATATGCGATATTGAACAAACAATTAGATAAATGAATAATGCATCCTTTTATTTCTAAACACATGAAGCCGTTTACATCACATGTACCTCTAGGGCATACATCCCAACAGTGGCGACACGTGGCGATAGTGATTATCAACACCATAGAATGATGACACGTGGCACGCTGTGATTGGCTGATGATGATGTGGCTGACACGTGGCAGGTTGACTCGGTCTTCTGCTGACGTGGCTGACACGCGGGATGACACATGTCGACACGTGGCGATAACGATTGTCGGCACCATAGGATGATGACACGTGGCACGGCGCACGTTAACAGATCAGCTGTGATGGTGACACGTGGCACGGTGCACGTTAGCAAAGTCAAACTTATCAGATTATGATATGTGGACCCGGTGCACGTTAGCATGGAGCGGCGCATGTTAGGCGTCGCGACGCGCCAATTTATAATTTTGCCATTTTGCTTCATTTTTCACTGTTTTGGCCCCAAATCACGTCCAGAATGTCCTGAAACTTTATTTATCTACAAAATAACACAAAACACATCAAAATATTCACAAAACTCAAGAAACTATACAAAATATTATATCAAATGAGTGGAAAATAGTGATAGATTTACCAATCATCACACCCCCAAACCAAACATTTTGCTAGTCCTCGAGCAAAACATGAAATAAAATAACATAAACATCTTTAAAATAAAATTTAACTAAGCCACTTTCGTAGGGATCACGGTTGTATTTAGCGTATGCAAAAAGCCTTTAAACCCATAGGTGTCCCTACGAGACGAGTTGTAGTCTCGTGAGGGTTTACAACAATGATACCCACAAACTTTTTACAAAAGTAAAAAGATAGTGAAACTAATGCACACAAAAGCAAAAGGACAAAAGAATAAAGAATAAAGAAGTTAGTGACTAATCAGGTGAAACTTCTACTTTAAGTTACTAGTTGTTTTTTTTCTTTCTAAATTACCGAATAAGTAAATTCTCCGATTATATTTACCATTCTCCATATGCACAGCCGACAAAATATTAATCAACTCATTTTTTCCCACAACCGTCACAAGTGCAGTTGATAAGAGAGTAATATATTTGTTCTAAAATTTTATCAGAATTCACACTTTTTTGCAGCAGTGGAATACTTTTTCTCATTTTTTTGATTTTTTTTATTTATATACAATATCTTTCATCTATGTAGCGAGTGTTGGGTCGGTGGCTCCCAAACCAGTTGGCTTTAGGGCACCAGGTGTTAAGACACCCCTACATACTTAATTACTCAGACTTCATATATATATATATAATATATATATATATTTGCAACATCTTTGATCCATGTAGCGAGCTTTGGGCCAGTGACTCCCAAACCAGTTGGTTTTAGGGCACTAAGTGTTAAAACACCCCTATAGACTTAATAACTCGGATCTCAGACATTTTTTTTTCCATCACTTTTTGAGATGCTTCCTCCAATTAAACTAGAGCACTGAATATTACAAACTTTTCAATTATAGCTCATGTTCGTATGTTACCATTCATGTTGATAATACCTGCCAACTGAGCATATGAAGATCCATTTTAGTCAATTTTATGGAGAATTTACAAATTAAATAATTCAAAAGGAAATAAAAAAAATTAACTTGTTTCGAAAATGGGTTGAAATACGTATCAGGAGTGGGAACTCCTTACACAACTATCTCTCACCAATTTCATCTTTTTAGTCAAAATAAAAACAAAAACGCAAAATATATTTTGTAATTTTTGAAAAAATTTTCAATTTTTTTGTAATTTTTGAAAAATTTTCAATTTTTTTGTAATTTTCGAAAAAATTTGGACTAAAAATAAAAATAACACACAACTATAAACAAGCTACTGATCAACTAATTCCCTCTCCCAAACCTAAATGAGACATTGTCCCCAATGTCTTAAACAATAGAAGAAGAGTTTAGAAGATAGTACCTGGTTAACTGAAATTCTACACGAAAAGTTAAAGGTTAAGATCCAGATTAATCTGACGCCTCTTACCACGATCGTCATCGGACCAATTTATATTTGAAAGGATAGGGTCAATTTGTGGTTCATAGGCTAAGATTTGGTCAATTAAATCTGGAGCAGTTCTGGCAGTGAAGATGAGTTCTTTTAAAGGTTTTGACACGAACCCATTTCTCCGGGCATCATCAAGAAACACACAAAGAAAATCATAAAATCCTTCAACGTTGTACAGTCCAAGCGATTTCTGGTGTATGTTCAGGTTCTCCCAAGATAACACTGTAAAAAATTCCTCCAATATACCCAAGCCATATGGCAAAGCAATAAAAGCATCATCACGGTTAATCATTTCTACCAATCGTTCAGACATACCTGGCACGATCAGTTCCTCTCTGTTTGATGGTCCAATAAGATTTGCTTCTGCCAAGGGTTTTGGGATGATTCTCAAAACGTGACTGCCTCCCTCATGTACAACTTTTGAAACGATCCATATAAGTCCAAGATTGCCTCCGCCATATACTAAGTGCATATTTCTTGCAGCTAAGACTCGACCCAATTCATGTGCTGCTTCTACGTATTGTGGCTTAACACCAACACTAGTACCGCAAAACACACAGATGTTTTCAACTCATCTTCTTGAAGTGGCTTCCATGTTTTACTCTGGATGTCTTCAAAAGTGCAATGATGAGTTGAATTTATAACACCTGAAAATGGTGAGTAAAATAATAGTACTAGTACCTGCCAAATGACAATTATTAGTTAACGGTAAAATAAATCGTGACAGTCAAAAAGGTATGGATCCTGTCGGAGAAAATAAAAGAAAACAACAAAACAAATTACAATTATTAGGAAAAGACAAAGAGATATAATATCTACAAAAAAAATGTAGCGGCTTGATTGACGTCTATGCGTTAGGGACAAGCTTCCCATCCAATTTTTTTATAAATTGGCAAACATGGTCTTTTTTAGTCAGATTCCCGAGACTTAACTATTGTCTTTCTTTTTGGAATTATGTATGTAATTTGCGAATGGCTATATGAACATATCCATTGGGATGCGTCTCAAGAGTTGAAGATATATCATCTACAGACTCCTTACTCAAGCCATCCCTAATGAATTTAATTTTGTCTTCGCGATTATCAGACACCATTCCTAAAGAACGACAACGAGTATTGCAATTTCAGTGTGCACATTTGTAACAAACACCCATTTGCTTAGCTCTACGTTTATTTGAATATGTGCTTCTTCCAAAACCAGGCAGATGTGAAATAAAAGATTCAGAAGACTCACCTGTCAATCGGACTCGTGCTTCAATTACCCAACAAATGTCATTAGGAACACCATGGATCGTTAGTAATCTCATCCGTTCCATATGAGCTTTGTAAACTTTCATCAGAGATTTTTGAGGGAGAGAAGGAAATTGTTTGTGAAAATTTGCGAGAGCTTCTTCCATCGTGAAATGACTTTACCTGTAAAAATTAAACACACAAAAATAAAACACACCAGATCATAATATATACACAATTGCATGGGTTGCCTCCCTGCTAGAGTTAAGTTTAACGTCGTCAGCTAGACGTGACTTCTAGAACGTTAGGCTGGATCTGAAAGTGTGACACTTTCTTTTTGTCGCTCAAATGATTCTCCCCAGTAGTGCTTGACACGCTGACTGTTAACCTTAAATGTTTCGTTGGTATTGGGATCCAGTAACTCAACAACTCCATATGGTAAAACCTGAGTGATCACAAAAGGACCTGACCATCTTGATTTCAACTTTCCAGGGAAAAGTTTCAACCGTGAATTGTACAACAACACTTGCTGCCTTGGTTCCAACTGTCTGTGCACTATTTTTCGATCATGCCATTTCTTGGTCTTTTCTTTGTACAATCTGATGTAAATGGTACATGGGACAGTGAAACTGCCATGATTTTTCAACTTTGGGGGAAGTTTCCTCTGAATGATGGCACTGTATTTTTCTGTCAATGCTACTGTCTCGTAATCTCCCAATCTCCGTTTTCGTGAAAGAATGTCTTTCATGAATTTTACATAGCTGGGCATTTCTTCCAAGGCTTCTGCAAATGGAATGTTGATGTGCAACTTTTTGAACACCTCCAGGAATCGAGCAAACTGCTTGTCCAGTTTGTTTTTCTGAAGTCGCTGTGGAAAAGGTGGAGGTGGAGTGATCTGATCTTTTTCTTTTTCCTTTGTTTCTTTTTCCTCCATTTGTGGAACTGCATCTTTTGGAACTTCCTCAATTGTTGCCTTGATTCCAACATCTTTGTTGATTTCAGTACCGCTTTTCAAGGTGATGGCTTGACATTGCTCATTCCCTCGGTTCCTTGGATTTGGTTCTGTGTTGCTGGGAAGATTACCTGGCGGTCTGTAACTCTGAGCATTGGCCAGTTGTCCAATTTGATTCTCCAGTGCTTTGATGGAAGCAGATTGGCTCTGAAACATAGCATCGTACTTTTTTAACTGAGCCATCACTTCTGCTATTCCTGGTTCATTTGCATGCTCCTGGCCTTTGTTCTGTTGCTGGAATCCAGGTGGTGGATTGTTCTTTTGCCCTGAATTGTTGCTCCATGAAAAATTGGGATGATTCCTCCACCCTAGGTTGTAGGTGTTAGAATATGGATTGTTCCCATGTCTGTTGAAATTGTTGACATAATTCACCGTCTCTTCAAGATGATTTGGTTATGATGCTCCTCCATGTGGTGAACTTGTGGATCCAGTGGTAAAAGTCTCCATAAATTTGCATATCTGATCCAGCTTGGCGTTGACTGCTGTATTGGCTCCACTTTCATAAATTCATGCAATTCTTTGGATCATGCTCATTTTCTGTTGGCCACAAGGAATTGTTGTTGGCCATTTCTTCGATTAGGTCACATGCTTGATCTTCTCATTTTGCCATCAAAGCTCCTCCAGCAGCAGCATCGATTGTGGTTCTCATCAGTCCAGAAAGTCCATTATAGAAAGTTTGGACTTGAAGCCATTTTGGAATCTCATGGTGAGGACATTTCCTGAGCAAATCTTTGTACATTTCCCAAGCTTCGTAGAGTGTTTCCGAGTCTTGTTGTACAAAGGATGTGATGTCATTCCTCAGCTTTCCAGTTCTGGCTAGTGGAAAGTACTTTGCAAGAAATTTGGTGGATAAAGCGTTCCAAGTTGTGATGGAACCTGCTGATAGTGAATGTAGCCAAGCTTTAGCTCCGTCCTTCAAGGAGTATGGAAAAACTCGCAGTCTCATTGCTTCTTCAGCTTCTCGGTTGTAATTGAAAGTGTCGTAAACTTCCAGAAAGTTGCTGATGTGGGTATTAGGATCTTTCGTTGCTTTTCCCCCAAATTGCACTGACTGTTGAATCATCTGAATGCATGTTTTGATGTCACACGCATTTGCTGGGGAATGAGGAAGTACAATACAAGAAATGAAGCCGTCGACCACCGGAATGGTTCTGTCTCGAATGGGTATTGGTGGTGCAACCTCCAAAGGTTCAGGTTCCATGTTGACTAAAGATTCTTGGCCTTCACGCCTTTCCCTTCTCAACTGTCTGATGGTTCTTTCAATTTCTGCGTCAAACGGTCGGAGTTCAAAGCTTCTGGTTCGTCTCATGTAGTTTCTGAGAACCTGAAACACAAGAAAACAAAAACAATAAGTAAAAAGAAATCAGATACAAGTAACATATCTAACCTCAAAACTAATAATAAAAAATAAATAAGTCCCCGGCAACGGTGCCAAAAACTTGACCGGTGCTTTCACACGCGTATAACGCAAGCGCACGTATCGTTCAAGTAGTATAAAAAGTATCGATCCCACGATGACTTAATACATAATCTATTAATTTTATTATGTCAAATGATTACTAGTATCTAACAGATTGATTGATTGATTTGAAATAGTGATGATTTTAAATTTAAAAACAAGTAAATAAAATTGCACGAAAATAGGTTCAAGAAAATTCAATATTATGAAATTATATAGGGTTGTGAATCTTCCAATATCATTTTAAAGATGAAGTGGTTATTTCATTTTTGTGTAATATATCGGTTTACTAACCTGGAACACGAAATTATACGAAAGCCTATGTCGATGGTCAGACGCAAATACCTAGTATAACCCAATTGAACCATATGTCTATGTCAACCAAATTACCTGAATTCATTAAGTTTAAGTTCCAATTATGGCTACCCCCGCCCGACAGGTATATGTCAATCATGTAAGGAAATCTATTAAAGTGTTATATATCCTCAAGGAAGATCATGGGCTATTAAGTCTAAGGTTGATACCTAAAATTCCTTTGTCAAGTTATTTTAGATTTACCATATCAATCTTATTAGTGGCCAATTAATAAGACGCATTAAGCTTAAGACTTAATAAGTAAACCTTTAAATTACCCAAACTATAAAATAACCCCTTATAAACCGGTGATATTAGAATTCATCACAACCCTAGATAACTAACTTAGTTACGACACATAACTAGGGCTAGTAAAAACTTAAAAATAAAAGACATAAATTACAATGCTGAAAAGTAAATGCGGTAAAATAAATACTGAAAAGTAAAATTACAATAAAATAAAATGCTAAGGTGAAAAGATATACTTTTACTACTACTAATTTATATATCTCCATTAATATAATATATTAACTTGTGATGATATTACCAACCAGCCATATAGGCGGTAACCTGATTAAGTCAAATTAAGTCCGACCAGCCATATAGGCGGTATCAAAATTTGTCCATAAACCTGCCATATAGGCGGTAAGAAAGTTTAATTACCAACCGACCAATCTGGCGGTATCCTTGCTTAGTCAGATTAAAACCAGTTTATAACTGATTATCAACCGACCAATATAGCGTTCATTAAGTCAAATTTAAATAGTGAATATATTATAATTAAGGGAGATTAATCTAAATAGCAATAGTAAAAGAATTATCTTTCACCCTATCAGAGAGAAGTTACCTCCTCATGGTTGAATAGTAAAAACTGTAAAAGTAAAGAAAGTAAATTACTATTACTATTACAGAACGTAATTAAAACTAATTACAAAACTGAAATTAAAATAAACTAGATAGAAAACTCCTTATTTACATCAGAGAATTCAGAGAGGAATGTACATCTGAAACTGAAATTTCGAGCTCTATTTATAGGCGTCAATAAGCCCCACGCGTCGCGACGCGCAAGTTTCTTCCTACGTCACGACGCGCTGACGTGTCAAGCGCTGATTCGTCGGCTTCAGATTCTTATCTGCCACGTGGCATTATGGATAAGGTGATAAGGTGACACTTGGCAAGGCGGCTGGCAACTCAATGGTTATGCTGACGTGGCGACACGTGGAGATAGTGATTGTCGACACATATAATGATGACATGTGGCACGCTGTGATTGGCTGATGATGACGTGGCTGACACCTGGCAGGTTGACTCGGTCTTATGCTGACGTGGCGATGATGTGGCTGACACGTGTTGACACGTGGTGATGGCGATTGTCGGCACCATATGATGATGACACGTGGCACGACGCACTTTATCAGATCGGCTGTGATGGTGACACGTGGCACGGCGCATTATGATATGTGGACCCGGCGCACGTTAGCATGGAGCGGCGCATGTTAGGCGTCGCGACGCGCCAATTTATAATTTTGCCATTTGCTTCATTTTTCACTGTTTTGGCCCCAAATCACCTACAGAATGTTCTGAAACTTTATTTATCTACAAAATAACACAAAACACATCAAAATATTTACAAAAGTCAAGAAACTATATAAAATATTAGGTCAAATGAGTGGAAAATAATGATAGATTTACCACTAATCAATTGTCATCTTTTTGTGATAATAATAGATATCTGTATTTCGAGATTGTATTATATAAACCTTTGACTAGAGTTGAACTCGAAATATAATTTTTGTTGGTTATGCGAATATTATAGAATATTTTCTCTAATGATTATCTATAGCGAATTTGTTGATATGGATGAGTTGGGCATGTAGGAGACTTGACAGTCTTATATATGTCTCTTTGTTCGACTCAAATATATGTTGATGGAATGATTATACAATATACATTGACCTTGACTTGTATGGCCCGTCGAATGTCGTTTGTGGTCATCGCGTTTTGGAGGTGAACGATCCGTGCACATATAAAACTGATGTATATGACAAATGTACTTGAACCTATAGAGACTTATAATATGAAATGTACTTGTTGAACACTAGGTAACTCATTATAAATGTGTTGACTATTGAAAGGAATAATTAATTATTATATGATAACATTAATTATTCGTGAAGTCATCCCAAATTAAATTGCTTAATCCGATTTGTTTAAATGTCAAACAAATAATTAGCCATATGAGACAAAATTAAAATCCATGTAAATGGCCCCGCTTTATATATTTATTACATGTGTATGACATGTGTTTGAATTTAATTTGTCCATTTGTGTTGATTTTAATTAAATCTAAATTGTTGGCTTAATTTAATTGGATTAAATGATTTAATTTAATTGGATTAAATCACATAATTTGATTGGCTAAAAAATTATTTTTATATATATTTATTTGATATAGATGTGTGTGTATATATAACTAAAAAATTCAATTCTCTACTATTATCATCATCATCAACAAAATACAACACAAACTTCTTTGAGAAGCTTACGACCATGGCATAAACAAAGGAATTGGAAATTTATTTTCAACACTTGGAAGCTTAATTGGTAAATTTCAAAAAATTCCCTTGTAATTAGTTTTTATTGTCTCGATATGATTGAGAATTGAAAATTGATGCTAGTTCATGCATATTGATATATGTTTCATATGATGAATTTTCCTTGGTCATATGTTGTAAATGTTTTAATTAATTGTTAATTATTGTGTGTTTGTGTGAGTAAATGGCAATGGTTGCTTGGTGAATAGACCATATTTAGATTTGAATTGTGCATTTCTAATGATTAGGGTTGTGCTTTTTAAAGAGTCGGTGTCTGGAACAATATTACTCTGATTTTCATCGAGTTTTACTTTCCTCCCACTTACCACTGCATATAGGAATTCCTCTTAGGAAAACCGCATGGAGAGCAACAATTACATTGTTCTCTTGTGAGTTGTATAAGTACTATACTTTGGTTTCCCTATAATAACCCACAAATATGCACTTATCCGATTTGGGTTCTAGTTTGGTATCATCCAAACATATGCCCAGCATTCCCAAATCTTCAGGAATGTGAAACCCATTTTCTTTTCTGTTCATATCTAATATGAAGTATATCTAACAGATTTTCATGAAACCTTGTTCAAAATAAGTATTGCACTGTTTAATGTGTATCCTCAGAAGGAAATTGGTAGCTCATAGCGAGTCATCATTAACCTTACCATGTCTAACAAAGTTTGGTTTCTCGTATCGTACACACCGTCAATTTGAGGTGTCCTGGGAGGAGTCCACTGTGAAAGAATACCATACTCTTTCAAGTAATCGAGAAAATTATATGTTTAAGTACTATCCACCACGGTCTGACCGTAATGTTTTAATACTTAGCCGGTCTGTTTTTATAATTCGTGTCGAAACTATTTGAATTTATCAAAAGTTTCCGACTTGTGTTTCATAAGATACACATAACCGTAACGTGATGCAACATCCGTAAAGGTTACGAAGTATTCATATCCACCTCTAGCCTAGCTAGACATGAGCCCACCTACGTCACTATGAACGAGGGATAACAGATCGGTGGCACTTATACTTTTACCAAGTAAAAGGTGTTTTAGGCACTTTGTCTAATAAACTAGATTCGTAGACATCATTTGAATTAGAATCAAATATGTACTAGTACCCACTCTTCGAAAATGTGGATATACGAGTCTTGTTAATATGTCCTAGACAACAATGCCACTTTTAAGTCTCAACAGGTTTATTCAGTTTGAGCTTTTGTTTGTCATATCATATGTTTGAGATTCATTTATATTCTAAATATAAATTTTGTTATTCATATCTAATGTGATTATCTCAATATCATCTTTATAAACTAAACACTTAATGTTATAGAATATAAAGGTATACCCGCAACGGGTTAAACTAGATACAGAGATAATGTTCATAGTCAAACTAGATACATAATAATAGTCTCCTAATTTAAGTACATGCCCAAATGGCAGTTCCAAAATTTAGGTTTCTACGACCAAAACAGAGACTTTCGTCCTGTTTCTGACTCGCAGGTCAATCTCACCTGAAGTCAGTATCCTGCTAATCAGCAGATCCCTCACATCAGTACATATATTTATGTACCACATCCAGTATCTAAAATCCAATTTTAAAACCAGCAGTGGACATGTTTATAACAAACATACCTGAAGTCGGACCCTTGTCTGTCTTCACTTCCTTCATGTCTGCCTTGTCCATACGACAATCATGCTTCCAGTGACCCCGTTTGCCACAGTTTAGGTAGACATCTTGGGATATGTCTTTTGTCTTCCTAGAAGACTGTGACGATTTTGCCTTTGACCCGTTTTCATATCCCTATAAGCCTTCGGCCAAGCCTTGACCTTCTGGGATGTTGAAGTAAGATGCACATTGCACTTCTTGCCCTTTTGCAAGATCTGACTTTGTCTCCTTGAGCATATCCATTAACTCTCCAAGAGTTTTCTTTTGCAATTAGTACTTCTAAGATCTAAGAATATATCTATGAAGATCCTTCAATTTCAATATCGTACTATAAAGATCTAATCATTAGTTCTGACGAAGAAATTAATGAGTCATTGCGGCAAGCATAACAGATTGATCACTAAAGTTATCATCACCATGAGTCTTCCAAAGCTCATGCTCCACTATTTGCTCAACTCCGGGCTCAGGCCCGAGATGTCACTCTATCAAATAAAGTAACTTCTCGGCTCCAATGACTATCCTGAGGTTCTATTCCCAATTTGAAAATTGAAGCCGCTTAAAGACATTTTCACCCAGAATTATGTTTTTAAACGCTAATCTTTCAGTTATATTGATTCCAATAGTCCAACTATCCAATCAACGATTTCAGGTACAAACGAATATAATGATTACTATAGTCTAAATATATAATCAACTACTATTTGATTGGTTAAATTCAAATATATTTGAATACTATAATCCAATTATATAATCAACTATAAATGAAGTAGTTTGAATACAATCCAACTGTTTAATTAAAACAACAATTGAATATTAGTCCAACTAATATATATAAATTTTTTAATGACGAAAAATTAAAATGAGCGCGTATTGGCAAGTATCTAAATGAAATTGCAAATTTAATACTTGCCTCCCAATATTTTTCGGCTAGCCTCTAACCCTTTGTGGAGTACTCGGGAAACCTAGTTTCCTAGTGGGCTAGAATCCCGTTAAATAACACACAACCTTGACTTTGGCCAACAAATTGTATGAAACTTAACTAGGTAGATCTCTAAGATCAATTGGATCTCATCCAATTCCTAGATCCAGTAGGTGGACATCCAAGTCCGAAACATATATCCAATATATGCCAATATATCCAATATATTCCCTAACATTTTTCCTCTGAATCAACTAAGCCTGGCTTTGGCTCAACAAGCTTAATAAAACCAGTTAAGTGTGACCCATTGATGATGGGAAAGCTTTGTAATCGAGGCCGATGAACAAGAAGTGACATTGACTTTGGCCAACAAATCACAACTTGCCCAAGGCGTACAATATGGAACAAAGCTTTCATGATTCAAACACATCCGCGATGGACATTGATCTTGACTTTGGCCAACAAACCAATGCTAATCTTGGATCTTGAGAGAGAATCACTCAATGGAAGGAAAAACGCTTAATATAAAATGAGGGTTTTTGTCGCGATTTGGCAACCAATTTATTATCTTTAATTAAGTCTCATCATACACCCTTAAGCATGCATTCTAAAAGCATAATAAGGCGCGATAAAATTTATAATGATATACGGATGGATATACAACAAATTATTCATATAACAAATCTCTCACTTTCCTCTCTCCCGCTAGCACTATTCATATTTCTACCCAATTACATAATACTTCTAAAGAAACCTCATTTACATTGAGGGGAATTTGTGAGAAGAGAAATACAATGAGAAAAGAGGTAATAGGCTGGACACGGCGACACGCAGGTCCAATTTAATAAATTCTAAATTTATTACAAAAATTTCCAAAATTGCCCTCACCATTCTAATATCCATCCGATATACATTATTCATACATACATCCAAGTATTCACACAAAATATGTTATCAATCAATCTAATCCAATTAATTAATCTTTGATTAATGACCATCAAATGTTCAAACAACGATTTGATTTGCGCGAGTCAAACTCGTTTAAGAATAAATACTCAAAGTACGTATTCTTGAATTATATCGAACTACAATTTTAAATTCGATTTAATTTGTATTCAATACTAATTCTTATTTAATTCCAAATTAAATAATTACACTTTATTAATGTGACTTTTAGATTTAGATTCTAAATACAATCTTGATGGGTCTCAAAGGCCCAATTAACATCCAATGTCAATTTAATTAAAGTCCAATGAGCTTTCAATTAATTCTTTAGGCATGAACTTTGGCAATTATGGGTCAAACCCAAGATGCCAAGGCCCAATTAGGAATCACCCTATGCCAAAAATAATTTCGGCCCATTAGGCCCAATTAAATATTTAAAGGCCTATTTATTATATTTGGACTTAACGAAATGGTTTTAGGCCCAATTTGGATCCAATCCAATTGTCCTAAACCAACTTGGTCCAACCAAGCCCATAAAGCCCAAATACAATAATATCAATAGCCCAATTCCAAATTAAAGACTAATTTATTAAATTACAATATTCCAAATATCATAATTTTTAATTAAAGTGTATAGCCATAATAAATTAGTTAAATTAACATTTCCAAAACACCAATTTAATTAATTAATCATGCTTTATCATCATCAATTCATGTCCAACATAATTGAAGCAAAATCAAACTCCAACATGCTTCCAAGGCTTACGGAAATATGGCATTTTATTCATCAATTTTGATTTCAATCCAATTAAATCACAAATCAATATACTCATGGATTTTAAACATATCAAATGGTCTAAAATCAAAAATCATCATGAGCTACTAGGGTTATCATATTCGGCCAAGCATATGGAATTAGGGGAAAATATATCCAATTCATTTTCTCAATTTTTAAGATGCACAAATCTAATTTAACATCATCCAAGCTCAACCAAATCATCAATTTGAAGAAATCATGCTCAAATCATAAAATCCCAAATTAAAGTATATAAACCCTAAGTTCATTTCATGCTTAATTTAGGCTCTGATACCAATTGTTGGGTTATCTAAGAACATGCCTAAGATCAATTAAGCATAAAACATGTGTGAATACTCAAAGAAATATAGCGGAAATTATACTCACTTTGATCGGTTGGATGGATGTGTTGAGAACAAAAATTTGCCTCATTTGAAGTTGCTCCAAGCTCTCATTTGATAGTATGTTGAGCTCTAAGCTTGATGAATAAATTCCAAACTCTTGGGAATGGTTTCTCTATCACATTGGATGACTCTTTGATGTGCTAGCAATGGAGATTTTTACAACAGAAATCCCTTTATTTCTTCTTACAACTCTCGGCAATGTGAGAAGCAATGAGAGATGGAGAGAGTCACGGTTTTTGTGTAATGAGAGAGTGAGATGAGTTTCCAATTTTGTTTAATGTATTATTGATTTCAAAAAATCAAAATCATTTACAAAATCAAGTTGGTAAAAAGTCTTTCACAAGTCTAACTTGTGTAATTTACAAGTTACCAACCACTACCAACTTCTATCAACATAAAGTGATAAAGTTGACTTGTGATGTGACTAGGTGTAGGCCCCACTTTGATTCAAAATCTGAGTGGGCCCGCGAACACATTCCGGGCTCGGGTTCGTTAATTCCGAATTAACGAATTTTCCGTTGCGACGTAATTAAATCAAATTTAATTAAATAATAATGTCTTGCAAAATTATTACGAAAGTCGCTCGCGAATTAATTCTAAATTAATTCGTTCGCCCAAATTAAAATCCAATTCTAATTCCGTTATGAAATCTAATTTCATTTAATATATCGAATATATTATTTAATCGATTAATTCCAAATTAATCGTTCTCTCTATATAATTGAATTTTATCCCAGATAAATTCTCGCCGTAATTAATCATAAATTAATTCTCTCTCTCTCTCTCATAATTAATCCCAGATTAATTATGTTCGAGTCATACGTCATCGGTGAATCTTCGGAAAGCGACCCATGAGATTCCTGGATATGTTGGCAGTAAATTCGGTCGTCGAACTATCCGAACACGTGCGTACCCGCTACCACGTTCTTACCGATTTACAAGACATGGTTAGCTTCTAGCAAAGCACCGTGCCTACCCAATTCTCTAGAAATATTCTTTTAAGGAATATGTAATCTTTGTCAGGCGTAGTATACGTAGTATTGCGTATTGCGATCCAATATCGATATCACATGCTAGGCCTATGGCTAGAATTGTGTCTGCCATGTACGAAACATTTTATCGGATCTCTGGTAACTAGTCTTTATAATCGGATAATCATGACCTAGTCATATTATCCCGATGATTGCAGTACTTAAGAGTACTAGTTCCGTATCCTGCGTGATCATAATCTCCATATGACTGGAGTGATACTTCCATCTTGATATCACACCCAATACACTACGATTCTCAGTATACCCAGAAGAGGCGTACACAAAACCTGTTAAAGCCCCGGACGACCAAAACCAAAGTATACTGATTGTCGCAAGTATTAGCAATGCAAGTCTCAGGTTAAGACCAAATACACCTACCCTGATTCAGATTCCCATAGACACATAGTCATACTACCAATGAGATTCCGATGGGTCTATCCAGAGCGAAGCTGTTTCCGTACATAGGTAAACATAACCTCCTATTACACTTGCATGAGTATCCAATACCCAAATATATGATAACTATACCGTTACGCTTCCATAATACGCACAAGTGTAATACTAGTCTATTCCGCATTATCGATGTCCAGTCTCGATAATACCATGACTATGGATATTTAATGATTAAACCTTAGTGTATTAATATTGTCTCATATCTTATTAATCCGGTACTAATCATATGGATTTTTATCATTTATATATCTTGGTAATCTAATTACAAATGATAAAAGAACAGTTTCCTTTGTCATATAGTTAATTTGTACAACAACACCATGTTATGTACAAATAGTGATGCTATGGGTCATAATTGTCCAACACAGTTATATGTCGTTGTAGCATCAAGAGTAACTTCACCAACCGGAATAAAGATCTTGATCAAGGAAAAACAGAAAGCTTATAAAGGATGTACGCAAAATATTATTTTTAAGGAAGTCTTCAATAATATATCACAAGTATGCCTAAACTTAAATTTACTTTAGCCTCTTAATTTAAACTAAAATATTCATACAAAATAAATAATTAATATTACCTATTTCAACGTAACTATCCTCGGATTTGAAGACTATACAATATGATTACGAATATAATGTGGTATCAAATAAAATGATTGTATCACACCGTGGGATGTTTGAGAACAAGTGAGATGATTATCTGTGCTTCTTTATAGCAGAGTTCTCTGTCGTTGTTTGGGAGGCAAAGAATGAAAAACAAGTTATGTTAATCAAAAGTTCATCTATAAATAACTCGGTACTTTTTCTTGTGATCACAATAAAATGTTTCCTCGTCTGAGATCAAATATGATCCATTTGATGTAGAGGACATAG
Source organism: Zanthoxylum bungeanum (assembly GCA_019454045.1). Lineage (NCBI taxonomy): Eukaryota > Viridiplantae > Streptophyta > Magnoliopsida > Sapindales > Rutaceae > Zanthoxylum > Zanthoxylum bungeanum. The sequence goes on along the minus strand of SKCR01029468.1, from coordinate 21,447 downwards.
ATGAATTTTATTTCTGTTGGACTTTTTTTTTTTTTTTTTTTTTGGAAACGATGGAAACCCCGCCACCAAACCACCCATTCTGGGCCGTGGCGCAAGTAAAACCACCGGCTGTCCCAGGCTCTTACAAGAAGTGCACCCCTGGATTCGAACCCAGAACCTCAAGATGAGATCCTGGACCCTACACCACCAAGCCACACCCCTTGGGGACATATCTGTTGGACTTGGTAACATTTATATCCTATCTCCTCCTCATGTCTTTCTGTGAAATCCCAAATTCTTATACTTTCCACCTGAACATCTTCATATGAGTGGCTATATTATTACTTTTCTATTATGTATTTATAATATCATTATACTATAAATGGAAAAATAGTTGAATTTTTATAAATCACATTCATTATTCGAAATAAAATAAACTAATAATTTAGGTCAAACTGTGCGATGCTTGTAAGTATTCATTTGTAAGTGTGAAATAAATATTGAATATATTAAGGGCAAATTTTCGACTCATATGGTATGTAAATTACAAGTATTTTATAAAATATGTTATTTATGGATAGAATTATTTGCAATCTAATTTTTATTTTGAACAGTCATATTTTTAAAAAAAACGCAACGGTAAAAACGAAAAAGTCAGCAGCAATCACATGATTGTCACGTGCCAAAGGTTTCTTCGCCGCGTCATATTTTACGAATCAAACTTTTCAAAGAGACAGTCCCGTGTATGACCGGTTGTAACCGGTAAAACCGGTTACCTTTTCCCACACTAGATTCCTGCCCGTCTTTTCATTTTACTTTTTCTCTTCTCTTTCTTCTCCGTTTCAAAATCAAATCCAAAAACACAATTTAAAATAAAAATAAAAATAAAAATAAAAATAAAAATTAGAACGCTTTCTTGATTTCTTCAACTTCCTCTTTTTCTCGTAATCAAGATTTAAAACGACACAGCTTCGTTAATGACCGAGTCAGCTCGCCCTTTCAACGCAGCCTCTTAAGGTTTTTTTTTTTTTTTTTTAGTATTCACAACAATCAGTAAGTTTTAATTGCATATGCATTTGAATTTTCCGATGTTCAATTTTTGGAATTTAGTTGAAATTTGGCTCTTTTTGGTTGCTGAAAATTTCTGAGAGGAAATGGAAAGAGAAAGAAAGTTTAGGATCTAACATTGTTTTAGGTCTGCTTGATTTTGATTGCCTAGGTTTTAGCTAATGAATAATTTTCAAGTCCTATATTTTTATATTATTTTACTGAAACAGATGCTTTTGCTTAATATCGTTGTTTTTATAATAAGCTCGCTATCAACTTATAGCCTCTTAGGTATTTTTGATTATAAATGAGTGATGTATCGTATTTAGCATGCGGGCAATTCAGGATATTTGCATTTTATTTTATTTCACAAATTTAGTTTACATTAGATTTTTTAGAAATTGAAACTTTGATACATTTCATTATAGTTAGAATGATAATCTTTCTGCAATTTGTTTTGATTATAAACTATATTTTATATTTTACATGCTAAAAAGATTATAAAGTATGATTTTATTATTGTTGATTCTGAGATAAATTTCTTTACTATAGTTGGCAGTTAATTCTCTTAGTAAATTTCTTTTACTGAAAATAACGGTTTGGTTTTTGTTAAATTTGTTGATCCTTGTGTTGTATAGAAGATGTCTGGAGTGGAGGATCTATGGGAACGGTTAGTACGAGCTGCATTGAGGAGAGAAAGAACTGGGAAGGATGCACTTGGTCGGCCAGTTAGTGGGATTGCGGGATATGTTCCATCTTCACTTGCAAACAACAGGGATATAGATGCAATTCTACGAGCTGCAGACGAAATTCAAGATGAAGATCCCAATGTTTCTAGGATTTGTACATATTTTCCTTGAACAATATTTAATATTCCATGTAAAAGAATTTCATCTATGTGAAGATACTGATTTTTTGTTGTTCGCTTGCAGTATGTGAGCATGCTTATTCACTTGCTCAAAATCTGGATCCTAACAGTGAAGGAAGAGGTGTTTTGCAATTTAAGACTGGTCTAATGTCTGTTATCAAGGTACGTTAAGTTTATATGTTTAGCCAAGTTGTGGTTTCAACAGTTAGAAATTAACAATGTGCATATTTGGCTCTATTGTGGAATCCTGTGTCTAGTGCAAGTTTATGATTTTTAGCAGTTCTATATGGCTGCATAATACTTGCTGAATTTTTTGCAAGTTCATAAGCTCTAACTTATTATCTCTAAATAACCCGGGTTTGGCCATTGTAGTGGAAGCAAGAGGTTAAGTGATCAATTTCCCTTCAAACCATGAAACCATAAAAAGAAAGCTAGATTTTACGAAGCTTAATGAAATAATAATTTCGGATATATTACAGTGGTTTCAAAAGATCCATGTAGCCAATCCCATCTACTGGAAAAAAAGCTTTGTTTGATTTAGTTTGGTTTGTGCATGGGGTGAGGTGGGTTAACGGTGTGTAAAATGAAACAACAAAAAGAAAAAAGAAAACCTATTGTCTCTGCGTGAAAAGCCTATTTGGTTAATTTTTTTTCCGTTAGAGCAAGAGTTTTGGGTCAAGGCCCCTCATGCTATCTTGGGAAGGGGTGGGTCTAGTTGAATTTGACTTGGTGTATGGTGAGGGATGAAGTGTGCGGTGAGAATGAAACAAAGTCGAAACATATTATGAGCATTCTGAACTTTTTGGACATTTTCCATATTTGCGTTCATTTCAAAGTTTTTGAAAAGGACTCAAATTTCTAGCATATGATTTTATATGTGTAAATGTATGTCTATTAATATATTCATGTGCGAGTATAGAGTTTGTACATGTGATCAGGCTGTTTTTAGCATGATTAATTATGATCTTAAATGTCCTATCCAAAAAAAATTATGATCTTAAATGTGTTGAGCAAGAGATATTTGAATTTTTTAGATAGGAAATGAAAATTTTATTAAGAAAAAGGAGAATTACAAAGCAAGTGGATAAAGAATTCACTAAAGTAAAAAGGATTAATAGCTTAAAGGAAAATCTAGACCTTAACATAGCTAATAACTTTAGACAATTACTGCTCTCTAATCTCTAGAAAATTAGAAATTGTAGACAAGGGAATTCCTTCGAAATGGTCTGAAACTGAAGCCCATAAAGAAGCTAAAAAATGCACTCTATCCCAATGTTCTGAAACTTCTGCCCCTTTGTCATCTTCAAAAGTTCTTTTATTTCTTTCTGACCAAATAACCTAGAAAACAACCATGATACCACATTTCCACAAAGTCTTTGTTCTCTCATTGTCATTCCCTTTGAACGAGTAAAGAAAATGCAGTAGAAGATTAGAATAATGTTCAGATTCCCAACTAATTCCAGCTTCCCAAAAAAATTTAAACCATAACTGAGAAGAAAAAGGATAATGAATAAATAAATGATCCACACTCTTCACTGTTTCTGCATAGTATGCACCACTGAGGCATAAAGAAAGAGCAAGCTATCTTCTCTGAACATTATCAACAATGATAACTTTGTTCAAAGCCACAAGCCATACTAAGATTTGAATTTTTAAAGGGACTTTAGACTTTCAAATGAACTTAGTTGGAGCAAAAAGAGAAGAAGAATCCACTTCCAACAATTTCTGAAAAAACGATCTATAGGAAAACAAATCCTGAAGAATCAAGAGTCTATGATCTGCTAGGGGTGTACAATTTTTCGGGTCAACCCCCGACCTGATCCGACTTAATCCAATCCTCGCGGGTTTTAAAAAAAATTAATGTTTTTTCGTGTTAACCCTACCCTACCCGATCCGATACTATATGATTTCTATTATTTTTCTAAAATTTTTATTATTTTTTTAAAAGTTTTTACTATTTTTTCATATCTTTATTACGTTTGTTGTCTTGAAACTTTATATATATGATTATTTTTGGGATATAAAATAACTAGTATTTATATTTCAAATAATTAATTCATTTAATTTTTTTGGCCGACCAGACCTGATCGGATTTCACATCTCAAATTTCTAGTTCGGGTTTTCCGACCTGCGTGACCCGACCGACCCGTGAACACCCCTAGTCCCTACGTTCTGCTATCTTCAAAATCAATCAAAGAAACACCATCAATTAAATGAAGAAGTATAGCAACTTCCTGAGCTTCGGCATCATTTAGATTTCTAAAGAAATTAAGGTTCTAAGAAGACTCCCATATACTTTTGATAGATACTCCATGCTCACTTGTAATCCTGTAGAGTCTAGGAAACATTGTAAAATGATTCACTGCCTCTCCAATAGTCTTCCCAAAAGCAAATAAATCTTCCATCACCTAGACTGAAATGAGTATGAATCTTGAACTAAGGCAACATATTTGATTTTGATTCAGCTTTGTGCATTGATTTAAATGTATTAGTTTTTCAGGTCACAGTTAAATCTGGTTGCTTGTTTTGTACTATATATTGATTTGTTATCATTTGTCTTTCTTTGCCCCATAAATCAAATATTCAGCAAAAGCTAGCAAAGAGAGATGGAGGAACCATAGATAGAAGCCAAGATATTGCTCGCTTGCTAGAGTTCTACAAGCGATATAGAGAGAACAACAATGTAGACAAGCTGCGAGAAGAAGAAATGATGTTAAGGGAGTCCGGTGTCTTCAGTGGCAACCTTGGCGAGTATGTATCTTATATATGGAAAAAAAGATATTGTCCTTTAATTGAGTTATGCATATCTTCATTTTGTGTTTGACTAGTGTCAGTGCATTTAAAAATGGGAATAAAGAAATAAGAAAAGCTTGGGAGATAATATTTTCCCTTTCTCGAGTGCTTTCTGTTGGTTCTATAACTTTCTTTTACTTTTTCTTCTTTGAAATTATGTTTCTCACACTCACACCACAAATTGTAGGAACTAATGTAAATAGCGTAATTCTAGAGCAAATTAACGCGTCATTCAATTACTGGTTTCTCACAAGGGTAGACATGGTTTATTTTCATTATTTACTTTGAATTTTTAATTTTGACCCCACCAATAATTGAATGACACATCACTGACATCAGATTTTGTGGATCAAGCATCATTAATTGTAAAAAATATGAGATAATAATTAAGTTGAACTGGGCTTTCAATGGAAGTATTAAATGCAGTGGTATGGAAATTTGAATATATAAAATATCCTAACCTTGGGGTTTTCTTTTATGTGTAATCCTTGCAAGCAGGGTCCTGCTGTATTGATTTTTTTTGATAAATTCTTATTTGACGAAAAGATGAAAAATCTACTTGTTGCATAGCTCATTAACTATATTGCTGCATAAAATAATAGCTTCATGCAATGAAGTCAAAACACCCTCTGTGTATGTACAGTACAAGAAACTCTGACTCAAGATCTGTGAAATCAACCCAAATCTATTTCCAGTTTATGGGAATAAGTAAAACCAACTTCGTATTCTTTTATGTAAAACCATGTGATTTTTCATGTTAGAATCGAGCTGTCCTGTATTGATCTTCTTTTCCATCTGCGTGGTACTTTGTATGAGGATCATTCTGGAAAAATGCATGCCCTAGTTCTGTATAGATTATGTGATACTAACTTTCTGTGTTATCTGTTCCTCTGTTGTCATTGTCTTTCTCTTGTTTTCCAAATTGTTTGGTATCTTATTCTTTACGACTCTAGGTTGGAGCGGAAAATAGTGAAGAGGAAAAAGGTTTTTGCTACTCTTAAAGTATTAGGGATGGTACTGGAGCAGCTCACTCTGGAAATCCCAGAAGAGGTTCGATCCATAGTCTTATAAAATTGCTTTTTATGGTATCTGAATATCTGATTCATAGCTTACAAACTAAGGATATCATTCCTTGGAATCAGTAAATTTCAAATAATATGCATTTTTAACTTGTATGATACCGTTGTGCGGCCTGTGACAAAAAATGCACGAGGATTAATTGTAATTGTATGTAAAATCCATGGTCCTGAACTCGGATTAACCACCCGCAAGCTGACTGTTTTTGTTGCTCAGTCTGGCATGTTGAATAAAATTCTTGTTGTAAAACAAGAGGCATGAAGTTTTGAACTGTGAGTCTGTACTGGTGCAAATTCAGCACAATTTTCTTGATTTCATTCCATATTACCTGCAGCATTCTTCCTAACAACTATTTATTATAAATTTTGTTGTTGGCATTCCATATTACCTGCAGCATTCTTCCTAACAACAATTTGTAGCATAGGCTGTTCGTCATACCAACTATAAATTTTGAATTCTCATAGATTTTTAGTAGCGTATACTGTTCTTAATGTATACTTGATTCTAGCATTTATTTATATAATCTTTTCCTTCTTTTTGGGGCAGTTGAAACAAGTGATTGACGCTGATGCAGCTATGACTGACGATCTTGTTGCTTATAATATAATCCCTCTGGATGCTCAAACCATAACAAATGTTACTATGTCCTTCCCTGAGGTTAGTCATTTTCCATTTTAGATCTCCATTTCATGTTTGTTGCCTTTGTAGCTCTCCACACACAAAAAATTCATGTCAGGTCCGAGCTGCAGTTTCAATTTTGAAATACTTCAGAGACTTGCCAAGGTTGCCTGAAGATTTTTCTGTTCCTCCTATGAGGGATCCTGATATGCTTGATTTTCTTCACTATGTATTCGGCTTTCAGGTATGTACTCTTGACAACATGGTTTATTGAGCTTAGTTTTCTATGCCTCTTTGATCAGAATTTCCATTGCTTCAAATTTGTTCCCTGACTTGTGATGATTCAAACCTGTTGTTGAGGTGTCAAACTTTAGTGAAGGCTGTTTAAAATGCTTGAAATCTTGCATCCTAGTTTTCAGAAACTTTTAATTGAGTCTAAATTTTTAGACCTTGAAAGTTTAGGCATTTCCTTTGTGCGTTGGAATTGTAGTTCTTGAATGTCTAGAGGTTTGATCTATTATAGTAATGAAGGTATCAGACATTGGCTCATCAAAAGACATCATTTTCCTTGATTGAAACTATGTATGTGATGACACATACTCATAGTCTACAATTTTATTGCTAAATTGTAAGTGATTTATGGAGTGTCTGCTGTTAATTCTTAAAAAAATAAGTTGTATTAACTTGTAGACTCATCTATTTTCCCATATAGAGGAAGTTGGGAAGAGAACATTTGCCTCGAAACACGCAGGACCTCTTGGATGTTGAACAGTTGTTGGGTTGACGCTTAATAATTTTTCAGTTTTTTTACTAAAACAACATAATGGCATTGGTAACCACATTTCAAATTACAGACATTGGAATGGCTTCTTGAACTTTGTTTGATGCTGATTTTACCTGGCCTAGCCTCAACAGTTCTAGTGTCTCTAATCAAGGTTAAACTGGGAGGAGGGATCAGGTGGGAAGAAGGTTGAGGTAGAAGGGTGAGGTTGAGGAGTTTTTAGCGGCGGAAGTATGGAAAACGGAACAGTCTAACCTCATTATTCACATGCTTCAGTTTGAGTGGGGTGGAAGAAAGAGCTCAACCCCTGCCTTCCTGCCCCATTTTTTTGTTCCTAGTTTTATTTTTTACTTCTGTTTTTATAATCATCATCATCATCGTTTTGTAGTGAATAGGATTTTTGAATAAAGAAAAGGAAAAGAAATTATACTCTGATTCAAGTTAAATTTGTGCCTGTCTGTTTCCAATTTGTGCTCATCTATTTTGGCTTTTCAAACTGAAGTACCTTGCAAAATTTTCTTCTTCTATACATCAGCACGTATTGATACTGTAGCTAGATGGCTTCGTAATTTTACTGTCTTAACTCATATGTTTTATGACTCCCAGAAAGACAATGTTTCCAATCAGCGCGAACACTTAGTTCTTCTCCTGGCCAATGAGCAATCTCGACTTGGCATTCCTGAAGAAAATGAACCGGTGAGTCTGATTTATCTGGTTATTTGCTTCATTTTTTTCCTACAAAAAATAAGTATATTTAATATTATAAAAAAAGTTCCAAAGGAGGTAAACCAGCAGTTTATGATCTAATTTCATTACAGTCATTACAAGTTATGAACAAAGAAACCAAGCTAGGATAGAATATAAAATCTTTTTAATAAAGAAGATCGAAATATGCTTCAAATCACTGGAATTTGATGCTAGAAAATAAGCATGGTCTCATAAGAATCATAATCTTCCACACAGGTTTCTTCTAATATTATCCTATATCTTGCAATATCCAAATACTCAAAAGTACTAGAAGGCTTCAGTTATCGAATGAAGCTTATCTACCTTACAGAAACCCTAAATATTTCAAGTTATTTTGTGTGCTAACTGTATGATCAAATTTTTAATGATCCCTTCCTGTATGATTGAAAGTAAGGAGTGTTTCAGGCCTAATTTGCCTGATGACTCATTTAATTTGAAGTAGAGGGTTTGGATGATGAACATTCTCACCAATTTTGGTAATTGTTTTATTGTCATTCTCCATTCCAGAAATTGGATGAGGCTGCTGTGCAAGGAGTATTCATGAAGTCACTGGATAATTACATTAAATGGTGTAACTACTTATGCATTCAACCTGTGTGGAGTAGGTATAGGTTTTAAACCCCTCTGATTCATCTTGGTTGTTCAACAAGTTTGTATACATTATTAATGGCATATGGTGATTAAGGAATTCTATGTATTTTATGTAGTTTGGAAGCTGTTGGTAAGGAAAAGAAAGCACTCTTTGTTTCTTTGTATCTGTTGATTTGGGGTGAAGCTGCCAACATTAGATTTCTTCCAGAATGTCTATGCTACATATTTCATCATGTAAGTTAAACCTCAAGCTTAATTTTCGTAAAATTGCATTTTGACCTGGTTGTTGGGCCTCGGCCCTTGTTTTATGCATATCTTGTAGGTCTGCCCATTTACTCTCAACTAATTTTTTGTTACTTTTATTTTATTGTATTCTATTGTTACTTTCTCTTCTGAAAATGTGGCCAAAATCCTAGTGCTTGTAAAGTCTCCAGAGTTCAGATACCCGGATCTTACTCTGGTCAAAATTTTTTAGTTGAGTTTTTCACTTTGTCTTGGGAAATTATTCCTTTCTGTCATTGAATCTGAGTTCCTGTCTTCCTGTGATGTGCTTTCCAATTTTCTACTAAAAATACTGTACAGATGGCTAGGGAAATGGATGAGATTTTAAGGCAGCAGACTGCACAGACTGCACAGCCAGCCAATAGTTGCACTTCAGAGAATGGTGTATCTTTCCTTGATCAAGTTATCACTCCTCTTTATGAGGTGGTTGCTGCGGTAAGTCTGTAATTCACATCATGGCATGCTTATTGCTCAATAAAAAAAGATATACTAGCTTTAGATTTGGCTCAAGTAAATGAATAGGAAATTCAGTGAAAATGGTTTATTTATTTGCATTAGTGGGGTGGGTTATCCTCAAGTCACATTCATGTAGTTTTCTGAATATTTTTGATCTTTTAGGTATGGGAGTTGGGATTGAATTAGAGAAATTAGTAGAATTACATTTCATATGCTTGCTTAGTTTCCAAAAAGGAAATATAAGCTTTATAGCTAAAGGGTGTGATTTATTGAATATGCATCAGCATTTTTTTCATTCTTTTTTTATTTTTTTATTTTTTAAATTTCATTTTTTTGATGTTATGGGAGTGGGTAATTCACGGTTCTAGGCTTATCCAAGGGATGTGTGTTATTTGGGTTGTCATTGTATGCATACTTGTAACTTTTGCAGCTGCACCTCATTAGTGAAATATTTTGTCTGATTTAACATCTATAACAACACACAGGAAGCTGCGAATAATGATAATGGGCGAGCTCCTCATTCTGCTTGGAGAAATTATGACGACTTCAATGAATATTTCTGGTAAGATTTGTGATACTAAAATTGTTAAAGAGAATTTTTTTTTTTATCTAAACGGCTGAACCTTGTTTCCTTCCAGGTCACTGCATTGTTTTGAACTTAGTTGGCCATGGCGCAAAAGTTCAACCTTTTTTCTAAAACCAACACCGAGGTCAAAGGTTTGCAATTGTTAAACTGATTTTGCATCTGGTTTTATTTTAGTTCTTATGTTGTATTCTCTCTGGATATGTCCTCTATCTGCCATTTCATCTCTTTGCAACACCTTTTGATGCTTTTGGTAAAGCTCAGCTGCTTTGCTCCAGCAATAGTGAACAAAGTGAAAAAAAATTTGAATTTTCCTACCATCAAATGATCTTTTGATGATAAATGCTGGTCTAATAGAGCTCTTTAATCAGTCAGGAAAATGTGCTCTTATATGAATTTTTGTTGTCATTTTATCAGTAATTTTGTTGTCTTGTTCATTCATAGAGTATATGTTTCTGATCATACAAGACTTGATCTCTCTCTCTCTCATAAAATGAGGATGCCCACACTAGAGAAGGGCTCTCTCTCTCTCTCTCTATCTATATATATATATATATCTATGTATATATTTGTATGTGCTCCATGCATTATTCATTTTAAATGGACCATTGTTTTGTATTTTTTTTATTTGAAAGCTGTGATCAGATTTTGAATGTTTGTCATCTGGTTGCCATGTCATATGTATTTATCTTATAAGTTTACTGTTGTGGAGTTTCTTGCTGGATATATCTAGTGCTAAATAAGTTCACTTGGAAGTAGAGAAATTTCCCTCATGGATTTGGTCTAAGTTAATATCTTTTGGATGGTTTAGTTGGGATAGAAGTTGTATTTGTTTCGATTGCTTGCAATTAATTGAAGTTCAAAATGAGAGATTCAATTGAGAAGCTTAAAATTTTTTGCATCATAAGATCACATGTATTTCTGGTTATCAAGGAGAGAAAAAGGAACAAACTATCTATGGTTTGTTGATATAGTTCTGCTTTTGGCATCTCTTTGGGCTTTCAGTGGCAGGGGACTTTCTAAAGATTGCTCTTTTTCTTCTTATATTTAAATTGGGAGGGGGTTTTGGGTTAATTCAGAAAATTTTGTGTAGATTGTTTTTGATTGAGGAAGGATGGTTTCTCTGGGGATATTGGATGGATTTCTATTTATTATTTACCTTCCCCTTTTTCTCTCTTATGTAATTACGTTTGTGTACACCAGGTCCACCTTTGTGATCTTTTTTATTTCCTCCTTAACATAATAAGTTTCTTGAAAAAAAATCAAGGGGGGGGGGGGGGGGGGGTTGGCCAAGTTGATTACTCTGAGCTCTTGGGTTGCTGGTCCTGGCATGTTTATATTGTTTTCAACTATTTGTTTTATTTATGTTTCTGTTTATCTTACAGAATTTGCTGAATCCTGGTGGAGGTAAACGACGAGGAAAGACATCATTCGTAGAACATCGGTCATTTCTTCATCTTTATCATAGTTTCCACCGTCTTTGGATATTTCTAGCTATGATGTTTCAGGTTTGCAATCTGTCTCAGTTGCTCATTTGAATTTTAATTGAGCTGCTGTTTAAATCTTTTATTGCTTAGATAGTTGGGTCTATTTTGCACACTCTTTCTCTTCTCACTGAGACCAATTCATTTTTTTCTCTTTATCACATGTTGTTCCGAGGTCTAATGAACCGAACGAAGGATGACTCTTAGACATCCTTGTTTTCTCTTTTCATGTTTCCTTTTTGGCTGGGTTTACTTGACCATGTTTGATATCTGTTGGACTGTTGGCTCCATCGATATACCTCCTGGTTTATTTTATCTTAGTTTATTATTTGTATGTGATTTATAATCACAACTGTAATGTATCATTTCAGTATTCTAAATCTTTTTTCTTCATCAGGGACTGGCTATCATTGCTTTCAATGATGAAAACATTAACTCCAAGAAATTCTTAAGGGAAGTTCTGAGTCTTGGCCCTACGTATGTTGTAATGAAGTTCTTTGAGAGTAGGTTCCTTTTTTAGTGAATTTAGTTACTGTGTTGTTATTACTTGTATTAGCAGTGCGTTAATTGTTAATTGTGTGCTACTGGAATAGATTTATCTAATTATGCAGTGCTCGATTCTTGATCTAGGTGCGTTGAATGTTCTGATGATGTACGGTGCCTATTCGACATCCCGGCGGCTGGCTGTTTCTCGAATTCTTCTTCGATTCATTTGGTTTAGTTTAGCTTCGATCTTCGTAACTTTTCTTTATGTGTATGTTCTTTGTTCTGTATAACTTTAATTCAATTGATTCATTTTTTTCTCTTGTTTTTGTGTCACCTGTTTAGATATTATATTTATTTTAGTAACCCAAATGACTTCTTTTAATTCTTTTTATTGGTTGCCATGCTTTAATACAGGAAAGGTGTTCAGGAGGATAGTGAACCGAATGCGAAGTCAATTATTTTTAGATTGTATGTGATGGTTATAGGAATCTATGCTGGTTTCCAGTTTTTTCTTAGTTTCCTCATGCGGATACCATTTTGCCACCGTTTGACTAATCAATGCGATCACTGGTCTTTGATTCGCTTTATCAACTGGATGCGTGAGGTTTCCATTTTACTTTGTTCTTTTAGGCTGCATACTTGTATTTCTATGTCGTCTTTATTTATTTATTGTTCCTGTGGTTGCGGTACACTAATTTGAATCTTTGATTTGTTTTTTACTATTATATCTTGATAATGTCTTATGTTGGTCCATTGAAGGAACGATACTATGTTGGACGTGGCATGTATGAGAGGAGCACAGACTTCATTAAGTAAACTCTAATCTCTTTTCTTCCAATCGATCTCAATTTTTGTATGCCATGGCGTTGTTAGGACACATTTAGTATGGCTCTTTGCAATGCTGTTTATTGTTGGTGAAAGCAATATAGATTTATAGGGAAACTAGTAGAAGAGAAAGGGTGATTGTTTGCCTGGATTTGCTGAATGGAAAAAGAGAAACTGTATTTTGATGGCTGTACAAGAGCAGGAAGTTTGATTAATTACATGAAAAGAAGTAACCAGGAGATAACATAAATAGAAGGAAAAGATTTTAATCTCTTCAAAAAAAAAATGATGAATTTTGCTGTTTTTCCATCTTCTGTGACCAAAAGATGCTCATCTTATGGTTATTTGATTTTTCTTTTTAGGGAAAGGATTCCAGAGATTGCATATTCTTCTCTTGGCAGTTTGGATTTTTTATTTCCTGAAAAAATTAATATGTTTTGTTGTATTTTACTTGTAATGCAGGTACATGCTCTTTTGGCTTGTTATTTTGAGTGGAAAGTTTTCATTTGCCTATTTTCTCCAGGTTAGTTATGTTTGTTGCACTGTTGTAGTATTGATCTTGATTTTCTTTCTTTTTTGTAAATCTTTTTCCCTTATTTTTTGAATATTTTTTTTTTTGGTTTTTTCAGATTAAGCCATTGGTGAAGCCAACCAGATTTATAGTAGATATGGATCCTGTGGAGTATTCTTGGCATGATTTTGTATCTAAAAGTAAGCAATCAAACCGTTTTACCTGATATACTTTTATGAAACATTAGCTTACTTTAAATGTTGGGCATCTTAAAACATGTGCACATATTATGTTGAATCCGAGTGATATTCATTATCATGTTTAAACCTGAAATTGATTGATTATGTCTTTTAATACTGTTGAAATATTGTACAAGTCTTGTATCATTAATGCTTATAAAATAGTCATCCTATAAATGCAACATTTAGGTGCTTATAAATCTCCGTGCTTGCAGATAACCACCATGCTTTGGCAATCGCTAGTTTATGGGCTCCAGTCATTGCAGTAAGTTGAATCCTCCATATAGTGTGCGAGTGTGTGTAGGTGCACATGTGTATTTATGTGTTTTTATTGAAAATTATAGCTAAATATATTTTAATAATGTTATGTTTGGCTCAAATGTGTTTGATAACTTTGATTTTTGTCGGATTGATGCAAAATAATTCCTCAAGAAGTTAACTCTCGTCTTAGTGAGCAAACTTTTTTAATTTGATAAATCTGACTGCTTTTTGACTTCAGGCATCAATTCTATTTAATTTTTGTTTTGTTTTGTTTTGTTTTTTTTTTTTTTTTGGGGGGGGTGGGGGGTGTTGTGGCAGCTGATTTATGGTATAACAACTTGTTTGTAGAGACAGATTCTTGTTTGAAGGTCTTTATACTTGATTATACTATATTGATTTTGAGACAGATCTAAAAATTGTACTCTCAGAAACCTTAATCTTCATTTTAGGTTGGTGGATTAGCCACAAAACTTATGTTGACCGGTTAATGGTGTCATGCAATGAAATGGACTTTTAAGAATCATACTAGTTGGTAACTTGGTTATATTTATGTAGTGGCCTTGTTGTATGGTGGATACTTTCAATATCTTCCCCTGAACAATCTTGGTTTCCCCACTTTTTGTTCTTTCCTTATGCTGCAGATCTATTTGTTAGATACTTATATTGTTTACACACTTGTTTCGGCTGTTTATGGCTTCTTGCTTGGGGCAAGAGATCGTCTCGGGGAGGTAATTTTTTTCCCTGTTCATCCAGCAAAATGTCTATTCATTAGTTTGTATTGCCATGCAAAGGTAATGGGTGGCTTTTTATTTAATTGGATTATTTTTTTACCTTTTCATTTTGCTAAATGATTTCCAGATTAGATCTGTGGAAGCTGTTCATGCACTTTTTGAGGAGTTTCCTCGCGCTTTTATGAACAGACTTCACATTCCTCTTCCTAATAGGTTGGATTTCCACTTGTTATTATTTACTACAATCATTTTCAATGATATTGATACATTTGATATTACCTGTAATCTTAATTTTTCTTTTTCTTTACTCCACATCTGAATGCATCATCACTTCTGCAGGACCTCCCAACCCGCATCTGGTCAGGTTAGTCATTTGCAAAATTAATTTTCTCAACATTAATTATTAAGTTCTCAATTAATTTCCAGCGAGATAGCTAATTTTGGTATCTGGGAGGTCAATTAGGGTAATCAGTTTGTAAATATACTCCCCACTCTCTGTGTATGAAAATTTGAATTCCTCGCTGTTCCCAAGTCTATTTTAAAGTTGGCTGACACTTCTGCTGGTTTGATTCTTCACACATTTAACTTCAAGTTGCTGTATTATTATTATTGTCACCGTGTTTTTTCCTGGTTATCTATTTTATTTAAATTTGTCTAGATCATGTTTGAGAAAAATATTCTGGTAACATATTGAGCTTTTTCTCTGAAGGTCGTGGAGAAGAGAAAGTTCGATGCTGCCCGTTTCTCTCCCTTTTGGAATGAAATTATTAAAAATCTTAGGGAAGAGGATTACATTACTAACCTGTAAGTGCTGGAAATATTCTCAAATTGTTGCCTTTTTTTGTGAAAGTACCCACTTTTATGGTTCTTGCATATTTTGAAGTGCTGAAGTATTCTCACCCTGTTTCCATTGTTCTGAACTCCTCCTCCTATCCGGATTTTCCAGGGAAATGGAGTTGCTTCTGATGGCAAAAAATTCAGGGAGTCTTCCGCTTGTACAGTGGCCACTTTTTCTTCTTGCTAGCAAGGTCCTTTGCCTTCTCCAAGCACTTTATTTCTTGTTTTTATTTATTTTTGTTGTGGACAATGAGCTATAAGTTTATATCGATTCAATGATTTGTGTAGATATTTTTGGCAAAAGATATTGCTGTAGAGAGTGTAGAGAGTAGAGATTCACAAGATGAGCTCTGGGAAAGGATTTCAAGGGATGATTATATGAAGTATGCGGTTGAGGAGTTCTATCACACCCTTAAATTTATCCTAACTGAAATTTTGGAAGCTGAAGGCAGGCTGTGGTAAGTTATAATGCAAGGATAAAATGTGTTTGCGATGAAAAAGATTATGCTAATTATTGTATTTATTTCAGGGTTGAAAGGATATATGATGACATTAAAGTCAGTGTGGATAAGAAGAGCATCCAGGATGATTTTCAGCTAAGTAAGCTGCCACTTATTATCTCACGAGTAACTGCTCTCATGGGAATTCTGGTTCGTTTTCTACTTCCTTTTCTCTTTTTTTTTTATTTCACTTCTGAAATGGTAATGTTGAAGAAATTTGTTTACCTATATAAGTTGCTTTCATGTCTGCTAAGCACCGGAAAAGAAAATATCACAACATTCATTAAATTAAGGTGAACTTTAAAAATTATTAAATACTTCAATTTTCATGAAAAATATTTTTTTTATATATTAAATATACATTGCCACAATATTGATAATTTTCTCTTTTTTAAAAATATTTCTTGATTATGGATTCTCTCCTCTTGTTCCTTTTGGCCTTTGGGCAGCTTGCTCGCAAATAATTTAAGTGGTATATATTGGTCAGCTTCCTTTTGAAGCTTGAAGATAGACAAACAGTGTTAAATGAAAGTTGTTGAAATGTGTGACATTTGTTACCTATTTCAGCATTGTAAAGGGTGAATTTGATTGTTTTATTTACAAGATTTTGGGTGTTTGTGTTGGTTACTATCTTTCGTATTTTATATTATAAATAGGAAGAACTCATACACCCCCTTTTCCCTCTTCCAACACAAGAAGTACTTGCTGAAGCTACTTGATAGTGGGAGCATATTCACTGCAATAAAATTTTTCGTTTGCTTGTGATTAAGCTTTGAATTTCAGAAATATGGCTATTTTAGTTGGTATGCTTTTATTACTGTTTTTTATGTCTCTATGGTATGATTGGAACTTCTGTTGGATTCTTATATTAAAGATTTTTAAATTCTCTATATTCAGAAAGAGGCCGAGACAGCAGAGCTGCAAAAAGGAGCAGTTAAAGCTGTTCAAGATCTCTATGATGTTGTTCGACATGATGTCCTTTCGATTAATATGAGGTTAATATAATTCCTAATCTTTTACTTGTTTGAAATGACATTTCTTTGTTCTTTCTCTGAAAATGTGTACACTTGTCATGTATTCTCCAGGGAAAACTATGAGACATGGAATTTGTTGTCAAAAGCGAGGACAGAAGGTCGTTTGTTTTCGAAGTTGATGTGGCCCAAAGATGCTGAGCTGGTCTGTTTGGACTTTGCTGTTTTATCTTGTTTAAGCGTTTTAGTGTTACATTCTGCTTTCTATTTTATAGAAGATTTTGTAATTTCGATTTATTTACAGAAGGCACAAGTTAAAAGATTGTATTCACTATTAACTATCAAAGACTCCGCATCGAATATACCCAGAAATCTTGAGGCCAGGCGTAGGCTGGAGTTCTTCACAAATTCCCTTTTCATGTATATGCCTGCTGCAAAGCCTGTCCGTGAGATGTTGTCCTTCTGGTATGCTTCTATTCTTCATGCGTCCAATTTGATTTTGGAGGTATTATGCATTTTGTTGATTTACCTTCACTTGTAAATGCAGCGTGTTCACTCCATACTATTCTGAGATTGTACTTTATAGTATGGCTGAACTTTTAAAGAAAAATGAAGATGGGATATCTATTTTGTTCTACCTCCAGAAAATATATCCAGGTATCTACTTGACTACTTCATTATGTTAATATGCGCTTCTGTGTCTTTGACTTTGCACTTTGTTTTATAATTCAGTTATTTCTCTTTAGTATGTACTATTATCATAAATATTTTGTTAATTGCCATTACCTGGCTTCAAAGACATCAAGGGTTTACACAGTTCCCCCGATTGTTATAAATTTAATTTTTTCTAATCCATCAACCATTAATGAGGACCTATATAAGCAATTGTGTTCTGCTACTATAGTGTCAGATACTGCAGAACCTTAATTATTTCACTGGAGTCACCAGTACTATCATGGTAGAAGCAGTAGCAGCTTGGCCGCCTGTTAGTGTCTTTTTTATATTTTCTTAACTTAATTTCTCAATTTCTATATCGTGTTTAGATATAGATTGAAACATGTATATTCTATTTAGAAATAATCTCATTATTTTTTTTTAACCATGAATATTCTATTTTCTATTTGTACTGATATGATGCTTATTCAACTTTATTGCTTGTGATAGATGAAGCTAAAGGATCATTAGATTTTTCTGTTCTATTTGTTAATATATTATGTCTATACATTGAGTTTGAATTTGTTGAAATGCAAATTTGATGATGGGTTTGATTTATTGATCCTGCTTTAACAAATTTGATTTCAATTGTGCCCCCAAGGGGTGTGGCTTGGTGGCATGAGGCTTAGAATTTGGTTGCCTAAGTCCTAGGTTTGAATCCAGGGGGTGCACTTCTTGTAAGAGCCTGGGGCAACCGGGGGTTTTACCTACTCCGCTTAAGCCTGGGTCGGGTGGTTTGGTGGCGGGATTTCCAACGTTTCCAAAAAAAAATATTGATTTCAATTGTTAATTCTCTTTTGAGTGGGGAGGGGACGGTCTGGATGCAGTACTCTATGCCTAAAGTAGTGTTAAAACAGGTGTTGTGTTCCATGTGAGATGACTTGGATTTCCGCACTTGGGCCTCCCACAACTCAATCACAATTGCCAATTGCCGGTGTTGTGTTAAGTTGGGCCATGTTATGATCATCTTCTCTTCTTTTTTTCCACTTCATTATTATAATTATAATACTTTTCTCTAGTATCCTTTGTACTTTTATTTTTATTTTTATCTTTCTGGATTAACGGGTTGTGCTGCAGTTTACACCACTAGCTAAACCTTGATTTTCGCCTATTTGTTTTTTCTGTTAACTTTTGTAATTTTGTTCACAAGATGTAGCAAGTTATTGATTTCATGGCACTATAGCTTTTTTAACCATCCCTTATATTTTGATGCAGATGAGTGGAAGAACTTCCTTGCTCGAATTGGCCGTGATGAAAATTCTCTGGAAACTGAACTTTTTGATAGTCCTAGTGATATCCTTGAACTTCGATTTTGGGCCTCATATCGTGCACAGACATTAGCTAGAACTGGTAAGTGTTCATCTTCCCTATTTTTCTTAAGCTTATTCTTTAATTTGAATTTTGGCCCCTCTATTTTTGGTTCATCATGCCATTGAAAAGAATATTTTTTATGTAGTGTGAGAATAAAATAGAGATCACATTGGTATTGAGTCATTTAAGTTTTATAAGATAACTTTCTACTGCATGCAAGATTTCGTGTCACCTGACCTAGTAGTAGCAGATTTTGCAATGAAGTGAATGAACATATAATGTGTGGCTTTGTCAAACGGAGATAGATGTTGGGCTTTAGTTTGTCACTTTCAGCTTTCGTAAGATGCTGGGGTTTATGTTTTACACTGGAAGTCATGAAATTCTTCTTTGATTTTGTATGGATTATGATCAGATAATAAATGGCATTCTGGTTATTAAACAATAATCATGAAGTGGGCACTACTGTTTTAGCAAAGTATTGCCTTTGAAGCAGGAAGGTTGCCATTTCCAGAGGGACTGGTTCTACTGGCTTGTTGGTGGATCTTAGAGTGGGTTTGGGCAGTTAGCAGACTATCTGCAGAGAGTTTGATTTGGTTTTTGAGGGTTTATTTTAATTTTTGTGGGTTTGCCTGATTTTGGATTATAAATTGAGGGTTTTGAAGAGAATGGTTGTTATGAGAATTATATATATCAATATCAATTCCTTCTATGTGGAAAACAATTTCTACAGTAAATGAATCGAGGTTTTCCTCAGAGTTTTTTCCTAGCAAGTTGTGCACTTAATCTACAGGTTGGATGCAGTGATGGTGCTTCATCTTGATGAAGCTATAGACACTGTCAGAATTTGACTGACCAAGTGGTTTAACCGAAATAAGAAGTCTAAATTAGTTAATGACATTGTTGCTAGTTTTTCTTCTGTTTTTGGTTGATATTTAGACGAAACTTGAGCTAATTGGGTGTCAGAAAGATGAGGGACCAGTAATTTGCCATGCTTTCTTGTTTTCTGATTTTTTGAGGTACAATGGTTTTGAAAGGAGAATAGGGACATTTTTTTTTTTTTTTTTTTTTTGGGTCTGCTATGTAAGAAGTTGTTGAGAGTGTAGGATAAGATTATAGGCTTTTGTTTTAGACTTATATGAGGGTTACACTTTAACAAAATATCATTTAGCTGCACCTGCACATGCTATCATGCTTATTTATAAATACGATGTTTATTTCTTTTTGATTTGCAGTCCGGGGAATGATGTATTATAGAAAAGCTCTTATGCTTCAAGCCTATTTGGAAAGAATGGCTGCTGGAGGTTAGTGCATTCTAGCATATCTTATTATTGTTTCAACTGTCAATCATCTCATTGTCAGTCACTATCAGATATGGAAGCCGCACTTTCCAGTCTTGATGCAACTGATACTCAAGGTTTTGAGTTGTCACCTGAAGCTCGGGCTCAGGCAGATCTGAAGTTTACATATGTGGTTACATGTCAAATTTATGGAAAACAGAAAGAGGACCAAAAACCTGAGGCTGCTGATATTGCATTGCTTATGCAAAGGTGAGTTTTTGGATGGGTTCTGTTGATCCCCTTTCACAACCTTGGACTTGGATAGATAATTATCGATTTTGTGTCATGGAATGGATGAAAGAACTGACATCTGTCCATTACCAATACTAGTCCTCTTGTTTTCTCTGTCCAATCTGAAAATCCTTTAATGATTTCAAGCAAATGCAAAGAAACAACAGGGTAGAGGATTGTAGTTTTTTCATTTATTATTTGCTTTCCAAATTCAAATCTTTTTAAGATTATTATGTGCTGGTAATCTTTTTACCCATTTTTAGTTATTTTAATAAAACTACATTTCTCATCTTACCTCTGTTGTTAGAAATGAAGCTCTTCGCGTTGCTTTCATTGATGATGTGGAAACGCTAAAGGATGGTAAAGTGCATAGGGAATTCTACTCAAAGCTTGTAAAGGGTGATATCAACGGGAAAGATAAGGTTAGCTTACCCATATATTATTCCTTTAATATATATGCCGCTTAGTGCTTTTTCAGTAATACAAAGCTAGTTCTTTGTTAAAGTTTCTTCTTTTCATTTGAGGATTATACTCTGAACACCAGTGACTAATTATGATATTTTTTGTCATTTTCCATGTCTCCTTTTAGTTGCCAATTCTATAAGTTTTTGGAAGGGAAACACATTAGATCTTTTTTTAATTAAAGTATCAGAGTGACATGTTTTTATCTTGTCAACTCCTTGTTTCTGTTTATAATTTTTTTTTGCAAGATAACAGGTATTTTTAATGATGAGATACAAGTTCTATGAAAATCCTAATGTTTCATCTCATACTTGATGCTCATTTTTGTTAATTCAATACAAAGTTCTGTTCCTAACCGTTGAAGAAGAGGAAGTATATTGAGAATGCAATAACTAATATTCTAACATAACGAAAACGAATACATTCTGGTAGTAGTAGATTTTGTACTAGTCGGATTCCAAAGTTCCTTGACTTTATGTCCCCTTTTATGTGAATGATTACCTCAAGTCCTAGTTGAATAGTGAGAGGAAGCTGAAGGCCAAAGAAGATTGAAAATTACTAAACGTCTAAATGCTTTAATGATGTTCATATTTGTTTTTAAAAGAAAAAAGAAATTTATGTGATTGTTGTAGAGAAATAGAGTATAATACTCTATATATTTGCTTAAGAAAGTATTTACAAGAGATGGCTATATAGTATATATAGCCTTGAGAATACAAACAAAA
>SKCR01029467.1:0-92978 GCA_019454045.1 Zanthoxylum bungeanum | reverse complement strand
TTTTTAAGGCTTTCCTATTAGTTTCATTTTCTCTTGTAATAAACCTTTATTATTTTTTTTATTCTTTTTATTATGACATGATGTTAAGAATTTGAATTTCGAAAGCAGTTTTTATGTTTATAGAGAAAAGACTGCATACATATATCCTTCATAAATCTTACAATCATTTTCCTTACCATTCACTAGGATTCATCTTCTCACATATACGATCATTGGTTCTTACCTTAATTATTATATTGTATTGATATTAAGGATAAATACATTTTTTGTGCTATAATATTATTTTATGTTATAAATATATCGTGATGGAAACTCAATTTCTACCACACTCATATGAGCGGGGTTCAAATCCCAGATCTCTTGATTCCTCTTATGATATTTTACCAACTGAACTAGATGACACCCACATCTACTATAACATTATTTAATAATTATAATTCATTTGTTTCCTCTTTTCATTACCTCAGTAAAAATTCAAAAAATAGGAAAAGGAAATTAGGCCAAGCTTACCACTAATTGCCAATTAAAAGATGATTAAATTTCACAAGTACCTACACAAAAATGAGATAATAATTAGTAGTAAAATTTACATGACATGTTTGATATGATTTGAACTAGAGGCAGCTTCATCAAGCATCACTGCAACAAAAGCAAAGTCATTAATGGTTGATATAAATGCTCCTTCAACACCACATACACAACTCCACCTGTTAACATTTACTTCACCCTGCCTGCTCTTTATAATTCACAGCTTTCCTCTCAAAACACACCATCCAATCATCATTTTCATTCCTAAGACAAGAGATGAAGAGAGAAAGAAGCATGGTGACTTCTTTGTTCATGTGGGTTATGGTTACTGGGTTTCTTTTCCAGAGCCTAGTAATTCCTGTGATGTCCATTCGCTTTGAAGATCAGAAGAACTATTACTCTCCAGATCCTCATGCAGGAAGTCCCCCGACAGGTCTCTCATACATATCACTACACTTATGTAAACACTGTTTTATTTAAAAAAAAAAAAAAACCCTAAGTGGTGTCTGTCCATTCTGATTATATTTGAAATCGTCTTGCTAGACGATTTCCGGTGGGCTCCCATACTATACATTTACTAACTAACGTTTTTTTAGAACATCCTATAATAAATGTCAAGCATTGAGCTGACTGAACCATTTATCACACAGATTTTAAATTTCTTTCTCATCTTGTACTAATTGCAGGTTCACACAGGAGTCCACCCCATGGAACAACACCATCACATGGCTCAGGAGGCACACCACCCTCTCATGGAACCCCAACCCCATCACCACCTTCAAACTGTGGAAATCCACCACACGATCCTACTCCTTCAACACCATCAAACCCTCCTTCCGGCGGTGGTGGTTATGGAGGTAGCCCTCCTGATATCATCACCCCAAGCCCACCATCCATTATTCCAGGCACCCCTACAATTCCCACGCCTCCTTTTGACCCAAATTCATCTTTCCCTGGTACATGCACGTAAGTATATAAAATGACTTCACAACAATAAATCTATGCTGTCAAAATACGATAGGCGGGCTTTTTAGTAGTTTAAATCGCTAAGCGAGTCGACTAGTTAAACATGCATAATTTTATTTAAAGTCTACTTAGGCGGGGCCTTTTAACACAACAACATACATGTTACGTGTACAATGTTTATAATCTCAAGCATGTATATGTTCAAATGCAGTTACTGGAGTTCTCACCCGGGATTGATATGGGGTCTGTTGGGCTGGTGGGGTACATTGGGTGGCATGGGTGTGCCAAGCGTTCCTGGTTTCGGGTCAAGTACAAGCCTGCTTCAAGCACTTTCCAACACTCATAATGATGGCTTCGGAGCACTCTACAGAGAAGGAACTGCATCCTGGCTCAACTCCATGGCTAACCACAAGTTCCCTTTTACAACCAACCAAGTCCGTGACAGTTTTGTGGCAGCAATCCACTCAAACAGGGCAGCAGCAGCTCAAGCTCGGCTCTTCAAGCTTGCCAATGAGGGCCACCTCAAGCCAGGAGCCTGATAAGATACCTTAATTTAGCTGTATCAACCATTTTGTCAAGTTTATGAAGCGTTATTTTTTTTTTTTGGTGTTTTCAGTGCGTGCGTGCTATTTAATTAAGAGTTTAATTTGTTTCTGTTCTAGTATCTTAAGAGATCTGCGATCATAGATACTAGCTATGTCCTATGATGTTCTATTTTAACTGCTTCATTTTATGTTTTTTGGTGCCGGTTTGGAACTATTTAAAATCATATCAAGAGTATTTTTCCAAGGTTAAATTTTTTTGATATATTTTGATAATATGTTCACTAGTGCTTTCAAACTGATCTGAATAAGATTTTTAATTTAGTTCGTTAGAGAACTCGGGACCCGATATATAGACGGATATGATTTAGTCCTGTTTTTTTTCCGATTGCTCCTCACGAGGATGCGAGATACTCAAGGGAAAAGATTATAATATCTTACATCAGGATTCTAACCTAGTTTATAAGTTATGGACTCCCTTAATTTAATATACGCATTTTGAGTTATAAAATCTAATAAAAAACAGTGACTGACTGTGTACAAAACATATAATATTTACTCGGTTTATGGGCATCTGTTGTTACGTTAAAGTATTTTCTTTCATATAAGTAGTAAAGGAATAGCTTGCTTAAAGCTCAAGCTTATTTTCCTTTATTTGGCAGACGGCAACAGTTGACACATCACCGAATAGTACGTATGGGCAGAATTGCAAGAAATGCCCCAAATTTTTTAATAAGGGTTTGTTTTAAATCTTTTGTCAAAAGATTTTGTTAGAATAATTTGCACAAATAAGAAAAATACCAGAAATATAAAATTGAAGTTAGCTTGATTCGCGGACTAGGTCGCTCTTTTAAGACGTTTCGCGGCTTTGTCCAAAATTTGTGCTAGTAATATGTCAGCCCCCGTTGTCTCCAGGATAAAACAAGCTCAGAAAAACACAGTCACAATCGGTTTTGCACAAAACCGATTGATATATGTACACCCAAAATATTTTGCTCGGAATCTTTACTCTAAAAAGCAAAAAAAATAGTTGATCCATCGGCCCTTAGAGAAAGTTCAAAATCGTAACATATATGTCACTGTCTCAAATCCTCTATGTGGATGATCAGGAAATCCTCTATGAGAATTCATCCAAAAAAAAAAAAAAAAAAGTAAAGGATCGAAGTATCTCAACTCAAATCTTCTTATGCTTATGTAGAAAATTCTTCAAATATTGTTATATGGATGGAGGAGGGACATGTCCCTTGGATGGTACCCCATAGGGACATGTCCTTCAATTGAAAATAACATGCCCATAGGCCCCAAGAGATGCATGGGAGGGGTATAACCCTTTGGAGGGTTGCACCCCAACCTAAAGGGTGCCCTAAGGGCACCCTTTCATGTCTTTATAAGGTGGGCTGCATGTTCATTTTAAGGATCTGAAACATATCTGAATTAATCCTAAATCAAAGACTCTCATTTACAGTTTGAGTCTGAGAGAGTTCCACCATTTTCAAGTTCATACACTTGTTAAGGAAGTGCTCACTGAACAAGAAGTATCCAAGGAATCCTGGGAGAACATTGGCCACTTCGAATCCGTAGAGCACCAGAGAAGTTCTTAAGGACAGAGAGATATCGACTTGGATTCGTTATCATATTTTCCAGGTTTTTCTTACATCTTAAGTTTTAGGGTTTTGCATAGATTGATTGGATATTCTGGATTGGATCTGTTTGTTTACATGTTAAATTTACTGTTTAATGACAATATACCACCAACAATCTTAAGAACTTATTATTTAGTGTTGTTAGATAGTAATTCGCATGCTTAGATAAGAAAATTTTCTGGAAAAATAAAGTCTGTGCATGAAAAATACGTAGGGCGTTCGAACGCCTGACGAACGCATAGGCTAAAATCTGAAATTTCGTAAGAACGTTCGAACGCGTCTTCAAACGCAACTCGAACGCAAGCCTTTTGCCTAAGAACGTTCGAACGCGTCTTCAAACACAAATCGAACGCAAACCCCACGTCCTTAAAATGTTTGAACGCGGTCTAAACGCAACACGAACGTGAACTCTCTGGAATAGTCCGTTCGAACGCGTTCTCGAATGTTATACGAACGTTAACTCTCTGAAACACTTCGTTCGAACGCGTTCTCGAACACTACACGAACGTGAACTCTCTGGAACACTTCGTTCGAACGCGTTCTCGAACGTAACACGAACGTGCACACACTGGAAAGTCTCGTTCGAACGTAGATACGAACGTGACACTAACGAACTAAGTCCTGAAATTGTTTTTAAACTGAAATAGAATTAGATTAATCTAATTATTCATAATATTAACTTAGTAAGATCATATACTGTATCACATTAATCTTGGTAGTATAGATTTAAGTTAATATTAGGTTGTTCAATTATCACAAGCATACACATAGTGATAAAGTTGAAAATTAATTGTGTGTTGCATACTTGGTTGAGAATTTAAAGTGTAATCATACACAAGTAATTCCATCCAATCTTGATTGACACATACACATATATCTACACATATCGTATATTGTATCGTAAAATCATAAGTGTAATACTGAGTTTGAATTGCTAAGAGATTATATTGAAAAAGTGTTTAAAGGATATTCTGTCAAAAAGGCAATAAGAGCCTAAGTGGTCACTTCAGACCCCCCTCGTCCTCTGGGAATATTCATTTATTTACTTTTCATAAGAATCTTTAGTCGAAATTCAAAGACTTGTGTTTATTGGTACCACCGTCCAATAGAACAACGAGTGGATACTTGATATATCACTTAAACAAGATCATTTATTGATCGTTGTGAAAATTGTCTTTAGTAGACTAATTGACCCATGTTGGTTTTTCCAGTTACATATGACTAGCGGAAACATCACAATACCGGTCTCTCATGGAGAAAAATCAGAAAGAAAAGTTTGGTGGGGCAAACTTTAAGCAGTGACAGAGCAAGATGTTGTTCTGCCTGACAACTCTACAGTTGGCTAAATACCTCAAAGATCCTACGGATCCTGTGGAGGATGAATCAGAAGTAGCCAAGCAACTGCGGGAAGAAACATGATCATCTGGCAACTTCTTGTGCAAGAACTACATTTTGAATGGACTTGACGATACCTTGTACAATGTGTACCAATGCATGGTTTCTGCGAAGATTCTCTGGGAATCTCTCAATAAGAAATACAAAACCGAGGATGCCAGACAAAAGAAATTTATCGTGGGTAGGTTCCTAGACTACAAGATGGTAGATTCAATGACAGTAATGTCTCAGTTGGGTGAACTGCAGTTGATCATTCATGAAATATTGGATGAAGGTATGAAACTCTGTGAGACGTTTCAAGTTGCCACCAATTACCTCCATCATGGAAGGACTTCATGAGCTATCTGAAACACAAGAAGAAGCAGATGAGCCTTGAAGACCTTGGAGTTCGACTGAGGATCGAATAGGACAATAGGAAGTCCGAGAAGGCTATCGACAAGACTATGGAGTCTAAGGCAAACATCGTCGATGGTGTAAAGGGTAACAAGAAAAGAAAGAACAGTGGATATGATTCTTCTCAAGCTAACAATAAGTTCAATGAGAAGTGCTACAACTGTGGAAAGAGCGGTCATATGGCAAAGGACTGCAGAAATAAAAAGTCTTATGACAAGGGCAAGAAAAAGAAAAATGAGGCCCATGTTACTGAAGATGAGCAGCTGTCTGAAGAGATCTCAGAGATGAACCTCTCAGCAGTGGTAACTGAAGCCAACTTGGTCGGGAATCCGAGAGAATAGTGGGTAGACACTGGGGCTACTCGTCATATCTGTGTAGATAGCAGGATATTTTCCTCGTATCAGAAGGTCGATGGCAGCGATCATCTGACAATGGGAAACTCGTCTACCTCAAGAGTGGTTGGAAAAGGCACAGTAGTTCTGAAGATGACATCCGAAAATGAGCTTACATTGAAGAATGTATTGCATGTTCCAGATATTCGGAAGAATTTGGTCTCGGGCTCTCTCATTAGCAAGACTGGTTTTAAGCTTGTGTTTGTTTCTGATAAATTTGTATTGACAGAAAATGATGTGTATGTAGGAAAATGATACCTCAATGAGGGCCTTTTCAAATTCAATGTAATGACTGTCAATCGACACAGTGGTAATAATAAAGCTACAACTTATGCTTATATTATTGAGTCACAAAATGTATGGCATGAGAGGTTAAGACATGTTAATTATGATATGATGCGTAAATTAATTAACATGGACCTTATAGCTAAGTTTGCAATTGATAGCCAACATAAGTGTGAGACATGTGTTGAAGCAAAAATACATAGAACATCATTTCATTCCATATAACAAAGTTCTGAACCCTTAGAACTTATACACACTGATATGTGTGATATGAATATTGTGCAAACAAGAGGCGGTAAAACCAATGAGTGTGATAAGTGTGTGTACACCAAATCGATAAAGAGATTTTGTCAAGTGGGTTTAAAAACCAATGAGTGTGATAAGTGTGTGTACACCAAATCAACTCAAAAATGATATGTCATTGTATGTCTCTACGTAGACGATATGCTGATAATTGGTAGTAATCATGAAAGGATTCAGTCTACCAAGAAAGTGTTATCCAGTAAATTTGATATGAAAGATTTTAGTATAGCTGATTTATCCTAGGAATTAAGATTTCTAGAACATCATAATGATATATATTATCTCAGACTCATTATGTTGAGAAGATACTTGAGAAATATAATAAAGGAGATCTAAATGTGGCTAGAACTCCTATGGACCTAACTTTTCATCTATCAAAGAATACTGGCTCAAGCGTATCGCAATTAGAGTATTCGAGAATCATCGGAAGTCTGATGTATCTCACGAATTGCACACGACCTGATATCGCTCAAGTTGTGAATAGGCTTAGCAGATATACGAGCAATCCAGGACATAACAACTGGAAAGCCATAGTAAGAGTTTTGTGGTATCTGAGAGAAATTTCAAAATATGGGCTACACTATGAGAGATATCCTGCTGTTCTAGAGGGATACAGCGATGCTAACTGGATATCTGATACAGTGGATTCCAAATCTACAAGTGGATTTGTTTTCACTCTTGGTAGTGCAGCCGTGTCATGGAAATCCTCGAGGCAAACATGTATTGCCCGGTCTACTATAGAATCAAAGTTCATAGCATTAGACAAAACATCGGAAGAAGCAGAATAGCTTAGAAACTTCCTGGAGGATATTCCTAGTTGGCCCAAACTGGTGCCGGCGATAAGCATACATTGTGATAGCCAATCGGCTATTGGGAGAGCCCAAAATACAATGTATAATGGTAAGTCTCGATACATACGTCAGAGACATAATACCATACGTCAACTGCTCTCAAGTGGCATAATATCGATCGATTATGTCAAGTCGAAGGAAGACCTAGCGGATCCACTTACTAAAGGTTTACCTAGAGAGCAAGTTGAGAAGTCATTGAGGGGAATGAGCTTGAAGCCTATAAATTAAGAATTGTCACTGTGGAAACCCAACTTAGCTGACTGGAGATCCCAAGATCTAGGTTCAAAGGGACAACATAAACTTTGTGTAATTCAAAACAATCACTGAAAAATTTTGTACTCTTTCCCATTCCGATAATGACGCAGAGTGCTGTCTGTCAAGGTTAGGATAAGCTAAGGCTTTTAATGATCACTATATTAGGAGGTGATTCCTAATGGGGGTAAAGACAAATTACCTCTTCATAGTAGATTACTTATTTCAAGTAAGAAGTGAGGCCGCTTCCATGGGATTTTACAGACTGATTTCCGTAAAGTGCTTGATGAATCCAGGACCGCTGTTCAGGGCCAAAATGAACACAACCGTAGAACGGAAAATGGTCGAAGAAAAGCTGTGTGTTGGCAATTGTCTTGGTTTACACCAACGGCGGAACGGTTCAAGACTAAGGGTCATTGGTTTGCCAAGTAAATCCGATTGTCGTTCACTAGGAAAAGTTCAAGGCGAATGCTACTTATTTCGATGTATCTTTAGTTCACGGAAACTCTCTCGAGTGTCTGCACAAATATTTGAAGAATTGCGGGGGATTGTAGAAAATTCTTCAAATATTGTTATATGGATGGATGGGTATAACCCTTTGGAGGTGTCCCATAGGGACATGTCCTCCAATTGAAAATAACATGCCCATAAGCCCCAAGGGATGCATGGGAGGGGTATAACCTTTTGGAGGGTTGCACCCCAACCCAAATGGTGCCCTTAAGGCACCCTTTCATGTCTTTATAAGGTGGGCTGCATGTTCATTTTAAGGATCTGAAACAAATCCGAATTCATCCTAAATCAAAGAGTCTCATTTATAGTTTGAGTCTGAGAGAGTTCCACCATTTTCAAGTTCATACACTTGTTAAGGAAGTGCTCATTGAACAAGAAGTATCCAAGGAATCCTGAGAGAACATTGGCCACTTCGAATCCGTAGAGCACTAGAGACGGAGACTAATAAGTTCTTAAGGACAGAGAGATCTCGACTTGGATTCGTTATCATATTTTCCATGTTTTACATCTTACGTTTTAGCGTTTTGCATAGATTGATTGGATATTATGAATTGGATCTGCTTGTTTACATGTTAAATTTACTGTTTAATGACATTATACCACCAACAGCTTCTTCTCACCACGGCTCCATCTCCTTCATGTTGAAGCCTAGCCAAGAACTTTTCTACTACCAATCGAGGTTCTTGAACAACACTCAAAGAGGAGAAATTTCAGACCCATTTAGGGTTTCAGGAGCAGCAAAAGCCTTAGTACTTGTCGGCAAAGAAGCAGAGTTTTAGCGTATTACCAAGCGTAAAGGCGCCAGGTTTTGAGTGTAAAGAAACAGAAAAAGCAGATCAATTTGAATTTGAAGAAATGGGTATTGGAAAGGAAGGTGAAATTATTGCAGAAATTGAAAAAGTTGTCATCTTTAATTGAATTCTTCAAGAAACTGCCCACTCTCTTTGCTCTCTGCTAGTAGGTACAATGACTGAGGGTTTTGGCTATTATAATTATTTGTGTTGTTTCTAAGATATTTTTATCCTTCCTCAAAATTCCATCCCTTACTGTGTGTGTCCATTTAAATTATTCAGTTTCAAGCCTAAACAACAACACCAACACCAACAGAGTCGAATAAAAAGGAAGAAATATGATAAGAAGATAGGAAACTCCTTACAAAAGAAATCATCATCACGAGAATGACCCAAGGATAGGATGAAATAATCACATTAAGGATAAGAAACATCACCCTAATGATAAGATACTCGGAACAAGGATATGATTGGATTTTCACATTAAGGATAAAAAAACACCACTCTAATGATAAGATGTCTTCAACATTCAAAGGAATCCACCCAAAAGATAAGAACTTAAAGAACAAAACCATGAAGATATAGAATTCATTCTAAATTAATAATTAAGTTTTTTCTTCTCATTATAAATTTTCAGGTAAAATAATCTTGAAACATTCTTCCAAGCATAGGAAAACCACATTAATGATAAAATATCTTTCAAAAACTGATAAAAGAAAATACAACTTTCAAAGTAGAGATAATTAATAACTTCAAAAATTCAAAACTTGTCCAAGCTTCAACACGACTGTACATATTTATGAAAATAGGTGGTTTGGGGAATAATTAAAGCATGTGAAAGACAATAAGCAACTCTAGCCATCATTCTTGTCTCCAACTATCTCCTGCCACGTGTTATTGAGGGTATGATCCACTCCCTCCCTCTAGCCTTCTTGACACCCATATCAATAAATTTGGATCTAATTGCTTAGCTAAACTATATTAAGTTTTTCATAATTTTTTGGCATGTGTGTTTTAATAATAATATACAATTAAAATTTAATTACATTTAAATCATTATCTAACAACTACCCATCATTTTTTCAAAAAAAAAAAAAAAATCAATTCATCTTTCAAAAACTGATAAAAGAAAATACAACTTTCAAAGTAGAGACAATTAATAACTTCAAAAATCTAAAACTTGTCCAAACTTTAACACGACTATATATATGAAAGTAGTCATCATTCTTAGCTCCAACCGTCTCCTGCCATATGTTATTGAGGGTATGATCCACTCCCTCTCTCTAGCCTTCTTGACACCCGTATCAATAAATTTATCTATTTTTACATTTAAGTTATTTTTTTTTTATTATTAAGTCCTATAAATGAATAAGTTTTTTTCTTTTAAGTCATAATCTATTAACTCAAACGAACCTATTGACGTGGCATGACAAAACGACACTTCAACACAAGCATTAAATCAGTCAGCTGCCACGTTGGTTTGGGATAGCAACTTTTAAAGTCTTAAAAATTATATTGTTTTTACACTTAAGTCCTAAAAGAAAATTTTATTTATAATTTAGTCTTACAAGTAAATGGATTTTTTCTTTTAAATCCTAATCTAGTAATTATAATGGACTTGCGGACGTGGCATAATGAAACAATATTTCAGCACAAATATTAAATCAATCAGCACATATTTTGGCATACTTGTATGCTTACGAACAAAATGACTCATCTATATCAACTGAAGAAAGATCCATGTTCATTTTTTTCATAAAAAAATTTATCAATATTACCTCAATGTTTATATTATCTGTCTCGATATCACTATTTGCATCCACTATGCTCCCAAACCGTGACCTAGCAAATGACGATCTTTGGGTTTGCCATGATGTAAATTTTATTGTTCCAGGGGAAGTCGCCTCAAAACTTCTCCTAATCAAACTATGTAGTTTAATGCCTGTGCTGAAATATCGTTTCGTTATGTCATGTCAGCAGATCCGTTATAGTTAACGAATTATGAGTAAAAGAAAAAACTTATTCACTTATATGATTTAATTATAAATAAAATTTTCTTTTATGACTTAAGTGTAAACACGATACAATTTTTAGGACTTCAGAAGTTGTTACCCAAACCAGCATGGTAGCTAATTGATTTAATGCTTGTGCTGAAGTGTCATTCCGTCATGCCATGTCCACAGGTCCATTAGAGTTAATGAATTAGGACTTAAAAAAAAACTTATTCACTATAGGACTTAATAAAAATAAAAATAAATAGGACTTAAGTGTAAAAACAACACAACTTTTAGGACTTAAAATGTTGTTATCCCTTTTAATAATAATATACAATTAAAATTTAATTACATTTAAATTATTATCTAACAACTACTCATCATTTTTTTCCAAAAAAAAATCAATTCATCACTAAATCCAGTGCACTTTATGCATTTTGAGTTTTTCTTCGATGTATTTAGAATAAATTGCACTAGTTTAGAAATTAAAAAATAACAAATAGGTACAATAAATATTGAAATTTAACAGTTTACTATTGTATTTTTACAAAAAAAAAATTATTGGGTTATTTTCATCTTACTAACCAAATTTATAACAAAATAATAATTGGGTACTATAATTTTTGAAAAATTATATTTTACTACTAAACGTATGGCAAAATATATTTTACTATTAAAATTATATAAAATCTAACATTTTACTACTTTTACTTTAGTTGACCATTAGTTGACCTTAGTGTTAAAATGTAACGGTCAACTAGGATTTTAACGGAAAAATAGTAAAATATTATTTTTACCATATATAAGTTTAATAGTAAAATATAATATTTCAAAATTCACAGTATCTGAGTGTTATTTTGTCATATATTTTTGTAGTAAAATATAAATAACCCATTTTTATTTTACAACAAAATATTACATTTTAGTACAATAAGTATTGGGAAGTAACAAATGGGTAAAAGAGATATTGATGTGTAACATTTTAGTATTATAGTAAAATGTAACTTTTTATAAGAGATAATAGTAAAATATTATTATTATTATTATTATTTTTATAAAGATATAGTAAAATGTAATGTTTTGTGGTAAAGGAGTGATATAGAGACTAAATGAGGATTAAAATCACTCACAAAATACGGGTACTACTTTATAGAATGAGTTTAGTCATCAGTTTTTCCTCTTTCAGTCTCCCTATCATTTTTATTTCTAGTAAAACGTTACTACAAACTACCAAGTACCAAACTCTCTCCTTTTTTTTCTTTTTTTTTACCAAAAAAAATTTAAAAATTTTGACGATTCAAAAACATTATTCGACTTTTCTTACAACTATTGCATTGCCAAGCATCACCATAAAGTTTAGCCCTCTACAACATACACTGCAACAGGACTGGTTTGATCATTTATTCAATTCCCCTAACAATTGCTTGAGTTGTTTGATTGTTTCAGAAACTAACACATCTGGAGTCTCAAATCTAATAGTTGATTTTCAAAATGATACAAGGAGTATTGATACCTACAGCTAATAATCAAAATTAGACAAAGTTACCTCTTCGAAAGAAAATCTTACTTTGAACTTCACTCTCGCATCCAATCTTGTGAACAAATGAGAGCTTGCACAAGAGGTGGACGAAGCGAACTGCGATCTTGGTCCAGCACTCTCCCTCCTGTGTTGAATGCCGACGCAGATGTAACTTTCGACATGGGAATTCCCAGAATATTGCGAGCCATCATAGATAAGATAGGATACCTTGGAGTATGAACTTTCCACCAATTCAATACATTGAAATCAGCTATACGTGGAAACAGAGGTTCTTCCAAGTACTTGTCCAAATCCGACTTAGACCCTTGATTCTGAGTAGTTTCATTGAGGAATTTATCAAACCCCATCAGTCTATCCCTCGACTCCCTTACAGAACTTGACAACTGCTAGAACTACCACTTACTTGCCAAGCAAGACCTTGGTCAAGAGAAGAAGCTAATGGAGAGCCAATAGAATGTTCGTTATATAGTTTCTTAATACATTCGAAAACATCATCAATGAGCTCTGAAGAACTACCACCATACAATAGTGGATAGTAATATTCCATCAACTTCATCTTGAATCGAGGATCAAACATTGCTGCCACTGCTAAACCCAAGTTGCTTTTATCCCAATATTCATCGAATTTGCTTCTCATTTTGACAGCCAAACAACTAATGTACTCATCTGGGTTTTTGCACCATTCGATCAACTGCAGATGTATATCACAGATCTCAGGAAAATATATGTTTGCAGTCAGATACTTGCTCTTTGTGAAAACATTAGTAACTTCAAAAAAGAGCTTCAAGCAAACAATAGTGGCACTCACTCTCTCCCAATCCACATCAGAGGGGCAAATTCTGTGGTCTGGCTCATATTCTAGCAAACGAGAAAATACCTCCCTGTACTCAAACGCATCTTTAAGCATGGAATACGTAGTGTCCCACCGTGAAGGATTATCAGTACATAAACTCCTTTGACTCTCAATTCCAACTTGTAGAGCCAGTTCATTAAATTTCGCTTGTGTTGATTGTGAACTTTTAACACATCGAATGCATTCCCTGATCTTAATTGTAACATCACAGAGTGCTTCCAGAGCATCTTGAACCATCAAATTGACAACACTTGCAGCACAACGTACATCAAATAATTGACCATTTACATAGAGGAATCGGTTCTGAGACAGCCTGTCTTTAATTCTACAGACAATGTTGTCACTGCCAGCCCCACTATCAAAAGTAACAGAAATCAACTTCCGGTCTATATCCCAATCCATTAGGCATGTCATGATAACTTCTGCAAGCATATCTTCTGTTTGAGAAGGATCGATGGCAATGAAACTCAGAGTCTTCTTCTTCAATTGCCATTCGTCATCAATAAAGTGTGCTGTCAAACATAAGTACCCAGAATTACCCGCAGCCATCCACACATCAACACTGATGCTGATTTTGCCAGGTAATTTATCCAAAACTTCAAAAAGTTTTTGTTTCTCTTTTTCATATATTTCCATACAATCAGCCTCAACTGTGTTAGATGTTACAAGTTCAAAAAGAGGCTGCAGATTCTTAACAAATACTCTGAATCCAAAATCGTCAACCATAGTCAATGGATAGCCATGTAAAATGATCATGCGAGCAAGATCATATCTACTCCGCCTTTGATCCAAGTTATTGTTCCCAAGGCTAACATTGTCGTCTTTCATCTGCTCTTGCTTATATTTCACAAGGTTAAGCACTTCATCCTTTTTCTGCTCCTGATCAATATTCGCAAGGGCAACGGTTCCTTCCTTTTGCTTTCCCCTTGGTGAAAAATACTGAGGCATGCTTTGATTTGATACACCATGATTAGGAATCCCAAGACTAGATCTTCTCTGACACCTAACTAAATGGTTCCTCAAGTGTGATGTTCCACTAGTACTAGATCCGCTGAGTTTCTTTTTACAATGCCTACAAACAGCCACACAGATGTCACCCTTTTTTACCCGATCAAAGTCATTCCACACAACAGATTTCAATCTGCTCGAATTGACTATGACAGCATCAGACATATCCATTGCATGAACCTGGTATTTTTAACAGGAGGTGCACATCAAAAACAAAGGAAATGCATAATTTAGCAAAAAAGAACCTGCTAGCCATGTAACTAATACAATTCTGGTATAGAATCACAGAAGCAGCAAGACATACAATTAAAAACCATTAATGATGAGTGATGCTTCAGAAAGGAAAAAAACGATACATGGGCACAAGTCATGTTTCATGGATTTTTTTTAAATACATTCATTAGCTTCAAGGAATTTTGCAAGCATTTCTAGACAGTTTTTCAAGAGTCTCAACAAATCACAGTCAAAAGGTATCTATGAAGAGTTGAATCCATACAGATTTCCACAACTATCAACAAGGATAAGATAGTCAGAGAAAGCGTCAAACAGAAGAATCTACCATTTTTATGCTTTATATGTAAATCTTTACATACGGCCATTCAATAACATTATGTGTCTACACTATTATTAATAGGAACTTCCATTCCATGTACTTCTAAGTTTACGTCCTAAAATTTCCTATGCACTCAATGTGTTTCCCTAACATCTTTGGGTATAAATAAGCATATTGAATTTGTTGTCATCTATATTTCTTTAATAGCATAAAGTAGTACCACTGGGAATATTCTCGCAACAAGTTTCCCAAAAAAATAGCAAAAACCAAATTATTTGTGGGGAAAAGATGAACATCAGTATCATTAAGCTTCAACAGCTTAGCGCTTGATTCAGTAAATTCGCTAAAAACTACAATCCCAATATGTAAGACTAAAGTGTTTACGTACATCAAGGAGTTGGGGATACCAAAAGCTGTCTTGGAAAATAAAAACCAGTTAAGACTTCATTGATCAAAATATAACACGATTAAAGATATTTCCAGAGGCCACATTAAGATTTAAGCCACCAGATTAAAGATGTTCATCACTCAACAGGTAGCTTATCTAAACCATAATTCTAAATATAACACCTTCATAGCTAGGCCTAAAGTCAATTCTCATTGAAACATCTAAAATGAAACCACAATTACACAAATTGCTTCAATATCACATGGCCATATAAGCAATAATGGACAAATCAAATTGAAAAGCATTATCCCATATTGTTAATGTGAGCAAACAACAATTCAGTTCCTTGCAAATTAACCAAATGAGACCAACAATACACTAAACAGAGACATGAATAAAACTAACAAGAGTCGAGCGCATATATGAAGCGAGCATAACGGGTACGGGTCGAACCGTAAAATAAGAACAGCCGGAGTACAATAACATACACGAAACCAAGCGTCTCCGCTACACAACCTAATAGGGCCGGACACGACCCGAGACCCAACCGACACGAAACGGGTTAAAACCGATCGGGTCAAATGACCGATTCAGGACCCGATAGGTCGTGGATCGGAATTTTTACTAGGAGTTAGGAGACCAGAAAATATCAGGAATTTTAAAATCAGACCCGGAAAATGAAAGTTACGAGTTTAAGTGTAAATGAGATAGTAAAGTGAACAAGATAATTAGGGTTTTCGAGCTTACGGTGACGATCCAATGCTGAATTTGCAGAGATCCGATTTGGATTCGGTTAGGGTTTTGTTGTGGATTTTGACACAAACGAGGAGAGCCACGCTTATATCTAAGGGTAAATATGGAAATGAGGATCAATGCGGAGGCAGAGGTCGTACATAATCCGGGCAAATGGAGATCCGAAAGTCGTATGATTACTAATATACCCTTAATGGTCTACTAGTGTTTTTCAAAAGAGATTTATTTTTTATTCGAGAAATTATCATTTTCCACCTATTACATGGAGTAAGTATCGTTTTTCACGAAAATTTTGAAATTATTCCATTTTTTATTTAGAGTTTCAGATGTGTTCACTTTTTCAATTTTATGAGGTGGAAAACATATAATTTTCTCGGAACTAATGGATATATTATACACATTTTCATTTTATCAGGTGGAAAAGTGAAAAATTTTCAAATTATAGATGGAAAAGAAAACGAATTTAAAGTTTTCGTGGTAAGTAGTATTTAAGCTATTTATCGGGTGGAAAAATGATAATTTCCTTTTCAAGAAAAAATAAATATTTTGTTAACAAATAATTTAAATTAATCCCATTATTATTATATGGTAAAATGATTATTTAAATATGAAAAGTATTTTTTAATGGTATAATGAATATTTAAATTTGAAAGTAAAATTCAGTTTTAAATAATTTTATTTCGTTTGTTTATTCAGTATAAAAGGATTAAATAAGAATTAAATAAAAAATAATAATTCATGGAGGTTAATGGGATAATTTGAGGTGGTAAGTAAAGTATTTGGGAAAACATTTATGTAAAAGCCATTATCAAATTTATTTTTATATGTATTGTATAATAGTAGTGTGGGTTAACTGAGAGAGATTCTAATAACTATTCGATGTATTGGTACGGTTGAACTTTCGGATCTCATATCGTTTATATAGGATTCAGGATAATATTTTGTCTCAACTATGAAATTAGATAGGGATTTAGGATGATTTTTGTTTCAAATAAAAAAATCAGGGTGGGATGCATGATAAAATTTCTTCCTCAATCTCAATTTTTTTACCTAAAAAATTTTAAATCCCGATTAAAATTTTCAGAATCCCAAAGTGTTTTATCCCGATAAGAGACTATGATTGACAAATCTCAAACTATCTTAACCGATTGTCATCTCTAATAAAATCACTAGATCATAATTAAAAGGTTATTTTTTGAGTTGTTCATAAAAAATATTCTATGAAATAACATTCTAAAAAGTGGAAGAAAGGTGACAAGAGGATCATAAAAGAGAGGAAAGGCATAACTTAGGCATTTGAAAGGTGTAAGGAATAAGTAAAAACTTTTGGCATTCTCTTTTTGTTTCAATACTTGACTTGTAGCCAAAGCAAAAGAGAGATAGTAAGTGTTAACAAAAATTCTTTACTTGCTTCTTAAAATTCTATAACCTTTAAATCTTTAAATACATCTCTTCACAGGAAAACAAATCATAATTTTTAAGTTTATTCAGGAAAATTATAATCAAGAAATAGCATTGCAATATGGGAGTTCTTGCAGTAATTGCTAAACGTTTGGATTCAATAATCGGGTATTTAATTTAATTAATAAATTATCTTTTATGAATACTATTTTTTTCTCTTTTTTTTTTTAAAAAAAAAAAATCCTTGCTAACATATATATGATTTTTGTTGTCAACAGACCTGGATTTATGCTTCTTTATCCATTGTAAGTGAAATAATAATTCCAAGTATATACAATTATTATCACTAGAGGTGGTAATTTGAGTCAGAATTTATTTATTTGTTTAATGCGATTCGTTTTAAAGAGTATATGTATTTGAAAAAAAATTGATTCGTTTAATAAATTGATCAATTTGATTCGATTAATTTATTAAACGAATCGAATAAAAATTTGAGTTCATTAATTCGTTTATTCATTTAAAATTTATTTATTGCTTTCTTTTTGCTAGCTATAATAGTTATTTGTTTAATTAAGATTTGAGAAATTATTGTCAATTATCATAGAAAAATAATATTATCTAGATTTGGTGGATCATTTTTAATAAATCTATTAATTTTATATATAGATATATGAGAATAGTTAATATAAATAAATTACGATAATTTATGTGGTTGAATTATGTCAAAATTAAATGAATATTCATTTAGGATTCGTTTATTAAACAAATTGAATGCGGATCGTGATGTAAATATTCATTTATTATACGAATTCAATTGGTGAGTTCATTCTGCCACGTTATGACATCCTACAACCCATTAAGAGAGATATCGGCAATGTGAAGTAACGGAATCCCAATCCCTTGACTAGTTAGACATGTTTTGGGTGAGATTGCAATCCACGCCAAAAATAAAATAATAAGAGTAGATATAGTCCAAGACGAATAATATATATTAAGTTAAATATTTAAACCTAAATTTAGTTTAATTATGTGTATGAATGTACATGCAGATATGCATCAATGCGAGCAATTGAATCTCCTTCAACTATAGATGACCAGCAGTGGCTAACATACTGGATTATCTACTCTTTCATAACCTTATTTGAGCTATCGTTTTACAAAATCCTTGTTTGGTACGCATGATGCTTCGTTTATAGGGGAAAATAGTAAAATCACCCGATATTTGGTGAAATTAAATGAAATCTTTCTAATGTTAATTTTAAAATTAAAAGTTTTGTTATAAATATTTTGGTTTTTATTAAAAAACATGAGAGAGATGAAAATTGGGACATCTCATCCCGAACTAATCTAATTCTGTCCCGTCTTGATTTTGATTCAGAACAAAAAATCATTCCCAATCTTTTTTGAATTGGGACAAAAAATCATCCCGAATCTCAAACACATTGATTAGGGATTTCGAATCCGAATAAGATTCATGATTTTTTAGACAAAAATTTAGAATTTTTTAAACCTAAAAAAGAGTTTCACTTAATTTCATCAAATATAAGGGGAGGTTTCGCTCATTTTCCCGACTTTATATTAAACATTAATTAAGCTTGTGAAATGTCTATTAACTATATGTATGCATGTGCATCATTTGGCTGCTGCATGCATGCATGCATGCAGGTTTCCGTTTTGGCCATACATAAAGCTTGTGTTTTGCATGTGGTTGGTGCTACCAATGTTCCATGGGGCAGCTTATATATATGAGACATACGTAAGGAAATATGTAAAGATTGGTGGGTATGTGAGCTCAAATAATAATTATACGGCAGATCAAAGGAAGGTTCTCCAGATGATGAGTCTTGATGCTAGAAAATCAGTGGCTCAATTTGTTGATAAACATGGATGGGAAGCTGTTGAGAGGGCTATCAAAGCGGTAATTAATTAGTTTAACAAATATTGCGGCTGCTCTCAGGCCGGCTCTAAGGTTTGGGTGATCCTAGACGAGCCCTTGAAAATGATTTGGGGTCGTAGACCACAAATTATTCTCATAATTCCTCAGACCCAGATGGTGATTTAATTTCAACTTCTTTGATGTCGATTTTGCAGGCTGAAAAAGAAACAAAGAAGCGTTGAGGAGCTCTAAGTCATGATCTCAGTGATCATATATAATTCAATTTAACACAAGCAAATGTAAAGATGGAAGGATCCATGTGCTAGAGAAGAGGATCTTATATTACTTTGTGCAAATTACCAAATAAAATTAAATAAATTTGTTCCTGTAAATGTTCTTGACTAACATAAAAACAAAACTAGAATTAATATTGTTGAGTGTGGAATTGTAATCTAAATATGTTGAAATTAATGTTCCATCCATGAACCATTGCGTGGGAGACCTTTCATTTGAAGTAACCACTAAATTAATTAATAGAGTTAATTTGAGTGTTATGGAACTTCAAAAGGCTTGGAAAAAATGAAGAGGCTTGCAAAAATTGGCTGGGCCGAGCCCGCACAATTTGGTCCGGCATTCGTGTACGCAGGACACGCGGGTGCACACGAGCCAAGCTTGATTCGGATTTGATTTGCACCCCCCCCCCCCCCCCCCCCCCGCGCACGTAGAGAGAGCCTCTATCCTTATAACTCTTACCCATCTACTAATGAACAATCATATATAAGCATAATTTCCTCTCTATAGCTTTCCCATATGGGACAAGCTAACTTCTCTTTATTTTCCAACACCAATGGGTGAACTTTGAGCAACAATTTCTTATTCACCCAAGCACAATTTTAAGCATATGAATATACCATTTTGAAGTACTCACAGAGGATTATCCGAATCATTCAATAACAACCACTAACACGAAGTGGACCATGCTTAAAATTGAGCCTCAAAATGCTTACTCATAAGCATTTTTCCAACAATCCCCCACATGAATGAAATTGGCGAAAAACGTCAAATAAAATTATTTTATAAAATATTTATTTTGACCTAGAAGAGTTCAACGGTTCAACACCTGCATAGGATAGGTAGGCCTCAGCCTTTGAACCTTCCCTTGTGAAAATATATCTAATTTACTGGCTGACAGTGGACGCGATGTCATTGAACTGTATTGCCGTTCATGTAAATGGAGAATATATATCACACATATATTTAACCTAACACATCTGAGTTCTCATTATTATGTTCATTTTGGCCATGAACATCAACCTGGTTCTGCAAGAGTTTCTAAGAATTGAGCCCCGTACAATTCCA
The DNA here is from genome assembly GCA_019454045.1 of Zanthoxylum bungeanum. Taxonomy (NCBI): domain Eukaryota; kingdom Viridiplantae; phylum Streptophyta; class Magnoliopsida; order Sapindales; family Rutaceae; genus Zanthoxylum; species Zanthoxylum bungeanum. The sequence continues at coordinate 72,402 of SKCR01029467.1, read as the reverse complement.
TTTGAAGCGGCCCTACTTCTCTCTCACATAGGTGATTTCTTATTTAAGAGCATCTCGTAATACTCTGCTCGGATTCCCGACGCATAAGAATCATTAAAAGCCTTTGCTTAACCTCAATCCATACGAGCATCACTGTTTCATTTCACCATAGGAATGGACTAGAGGGTAACCCCCCCACAGTGAATCAATTATGTCTTTTACGAGTAGGTTGTCCCATTGAACCTAGATCTTGGGATCTCCAGTCAACAATGTTGGGTTTTCCTTCGTAATAAACATTTATCTAATGGGGTTTAGTCTTATTCCCCTCGATGATTTCACAACCAACTCTCTATTTAACCCTTTGGTTAGCGGATCCGCAATGTTATCATTTGACTTTACATAGTCAATCGAAATAACTCCAGTAGAGAGTAATTGTCTAACGGTATTGTGTCTACGACGAATATGTCTAGACTTACCATTATACATATTGTTATGTGCCCTTCCAATTACAGATTGACTATCGCAATGAATACAAATTGCTGGCACTGGCTTAGGCCATCTTGGAATATCCTCTAGAAAATTTCGAAGCCATTCTGCTTCTTCAGCACACTTTTCTAATGCAATGAATTCCGATTCCATTGTAGATCTGGCTATCACAGTCTGTTTGGAGGATTTCCATGATATAGCTGCACCTGCTAGTGTAAACACATAGCCACAGGTAGACTTTGAGTCTTTCATGTCAGATATCCAATTAGCATCACTGTATCCTTCGACTACAGCTGGATATCTATGATAGTGCAACCCATAATTACGAGTAAAACGTAAGTACCTTAGTACTCTCACAATTGTTTTCCAGTGATCAACCCATGGATTACTCGTATATCTGCTGAGCTTGTTTACTGTACATGCTATATCAGGCATTGTACAACTCGATAGATACATCAAACTCCCGATCACTCTAGAGTATTCGACTTGAGATATACCATGTCCCCTATTATTTGATAGGTGTAGACTCACATCTAAAGGAGTTCTAGCCACAACAGAATCATTATTGTTAAATTTACCAAGAATCTTGTCCACATAGTGCGACTGATCAAGAATAAGTCCATCAGGACTTCTCGAGATCTTTATTCCCAGAATGACATCTGCTAAACCCATGTCTTTCATGTCAAACTTGGATTTCAGCATATTCTTGGTAGATTTCACCATTTTAACATTACTCCCGACAATCAATATGTCATCAAAGCCAACTTCTGTCTCTCTGACATAAATGCATTATCACACTCATTGATTTTGAAACCATTTGCTAACATGGTGTCATCAAACTTTTTATGCCACTGTTTCGGAGCTTGTTTTAATCCATACAAGGATTTAACCAACTTACAGACTTTCTTTTCTTGTCCTGGAGCTATAAAGCCTTCAGGTTGTTCCATGTAAATTCTTCATCTAAATCTCCATTTAGAAAGGCTGTTTTCACATCCATCTGATGTACCTCAAGATTGCGCAAAGCTGCAATCGCTACTATCATCCTTATGAAATTTATTCTCGTTACAGGAGAATAAGTATCAAAGTAATCAAGACCTTCACGTTGTCTGTAACCTTTAATTACAAGTCTTGCTTTGTACTTGTCAATTGATCCATCTGCCTTTATTTTCTTTTTGAAAATCCACTTGGACCCTAAAGGTTTACATCCTGGAGGAAGATCCACTAACTCCCAGGTGTGATTTTGTAGGATGGATTCAATTTCACTATTGATGGCATCTTTCCACAAAGCACCATCAGCTCACCTTACAGCTTCGTTATAGCTTTGAGGATCATTTTCTAGAAAAAATGTCAGAAAATCTGGACCAAATGATCTTTCCGTTCTAGCTCTTTTGCTACGTCTTAGTTCAAGTTCAACAACTTGTTGATTCTCTGGAACATTTATTTGTTCTCGGTCCTGACTATCTTCAATGATAGTTTCATGTGCCCGTTTGTGCACATTTGAATTAGAATTAGTTTTACAAGGAAAAACATATTCGAAAAAGGATGCATTCCTCGACTCCATTATCGTATTCTTGTGAATATCTGATATATTAGACTCATGCACAAGAAATCAATAAGCATTACTGTTATGTGCATATCCTATGAAAATACAATCAACAATTTTTGGTCCTATCTTCACATTTTTAGGTGGAGGAATAACTACATTGGCAAGACCCCCCCACACTCGAAGAAATTTATAGGAATGTACTATTCCTTTCCACATTTCATAAGGAGTTTTTCCTGCTTCTTTCCGTGGTACCTTATTTAAAAGGTAATTAGCTGATAAAATAGCTTCTCCCTACATATTTTGAGGTAAGTCAGAGCTGATTAACATAGCGTTCATCATCTCTTTCAAGGTACGATTCTTACGTTCTGCAATCCCATTGGATTGAGGTGAATAAGGAGCTGTGGTTTGATGTATGATTCCATTTTGTTCACAAAGTGATTCAAAAGGAAAAACATACTCACCACCACGATCACTTCTTAACTCCTTAATTCTTTTATTCAGTTGGTTCACAACTTCATTCTTATAGAGAGTAAATTTCTCTATAGCTTCGTCCTTGTTTTTCATCAAATACACATAGCAAAATCTCGTGCAATCATCAATAAAGGTAATAAAATATTTATTACCACTTCTTGATTGTATTGAATTAAAATCACATACATCGGTATGTATTAGATCAAGTGGTTCAGAGTTTCTTTCAATACTATGAAAAGATGATCTAGTTAGTTTTGCCTCAACACAAGTATCACACTTATGTTTGTTATCAATTTTAAAATTGAGAATGTGGTTCATGTTAATTAATTTCCGTAATAAATTAAAATTAACATGTCCTAATCTACCATGCCATAGATTAGAGTACTCAACAATATAAGAGAAGAACTAGCTTTATTGATATTCTTGGTTTAACAACCATTACATTGAGCTTAAAGAGCCCATCAGTTACATACCATTTTCCCACATACATCCCATTTTTAGTTAAAACTACTTTATCAGACTCGAACACCATCCGGAATCCGTGCTTGTTCAGAAGTGATCCAGACACAAGATTCTTCCGTATTTCTGGTACATACAGAACGTTGTTTAAAGTCAACTCTTTCCAGAGGTCATCTTCAGAATCACCTTGCCTTGACCTTCAATCTCAGATGTTGCTGAATTTCCCATGTATAATTTTCCCCATTACCAGTAGGCTCAAATGAAGAAAACATGCTCTTGTCCGAGCACACATGTCGAGTGGCACCAGTGTCAATCCACCACTCTCTTGGGTTAGAACCCACCAGATTTACCTCAGAAACCACAGCTGAAAGGTTAATGTCTGAAACATCTTGAGTCATGTTTTCCATCACATTAGCCTTTTGATTCTTTTTCTTCTTCGGTAGTCTGCACTCAGAAGACTTGTGACCCATTTTGTCACAGTTGAAGCATCTTCCTTGAAATTTAGATTTCTTGGAAACTCCTCCTTTAGGGCCCATCTTTGACCCTTTGTTCTTGAGGTTCTTGTTCTTATGGCCATGTTCAACAACATTTGCCTTGGCCTCATGAGATATTCCTCTCTTGTCAGATACTCGGTTATTTTCTTCAATTCTGAGCTTAAGAACCAGGTCTTCAATGCTCATTCTTTTTCGCTTATGCTTTAGATAATTTTTGAAATCTTTCCAACCAGGTGGTAGTTTTCTCAATTATCGAGGCTACTTGGAAGGTTTCACTTAAACTCATCCCCTCAGCATGAATTTCTGCTAGAATAATCTGCAGTTCTTGTACTTGGTTTAACACAGTTTTGGAATCAACCATCTTAAAATCAAGGAAACGGCCTACGACAAATTTCTTAGTACCGGCATCCTCAATTTTATATTTTCGGTCTAAAGATTCCCAAATCCCTTTTGCTATTTTCATCCCAGCATACACACTGTATAAGGAATCATTCAGCCCATTCAGCACATAATTCCTATATAGGAATTCAGAATGTTTCCAAGCATCGATCGCACTGATCACTTGAATATCAATCTCACCCTCCACAGGTACATAAGCATCTTCCTTTAAAAACCTCGCAAGGTTCAACGTGGTCAAGCAGAAAAAAAAATTTTGTTGCCACCGTTTAAAATTCTGTCCACTGAATTTTGCAGGTTTTTCTGCAGCAGGATTGACATGGCTCACATGTCCAACATGTTGTCTAGCCACAGAGGCAGCAACACCTTGGCTAGCCACAGTGGCTGCCATATTAAGCCCAGAGGCTGAAGCAAGTTGGCCAGCCGAAGAGGCTGCCACTGCACTTTGACCAGCCACGTGGGCTGCCATAATATTCTGGCCAGCCAAAGAGGCTGCCATATTCGGATCTACTGTGTTTGGACTGTTTTCCATATCCACATAGTCGAATTTGTTTTAAGACTGTTACAATAATATGTTTGGTTACTGTGTTCTTACAAAGGATTTTGAACAACAGTAAATACAACACGGTTGTTACAATAATCAACAATACAAGAGTAAGAATAAAAAAATAACAGGACAACAGCAGGTAGTGAACGAGAGTCAGTCACAGTGGTAACGGCAGGAACAGATCAGGAACAAATGCAGTGCAAACCGAGAGAATTCTGAGGCTTGTTGATGCGACAATAATCTCCGTAAAATAAATTCGTCCCCTACCCAAATGGTGCAGCAGAACTCGAGACGTTTGTTTCCCAGGATGCAACTGAAAAATAAACGACAATGGGCACCACCAGAATCGTCTTCAAACGAACCAAGATGTATTCGAACTATTTCAACAGAAAAACAGCAAAGGAAATTTATTTTTCTAGCTTCTCACTCAAGAAAAACGAAAACAATGCACTTATTAAAACAAAATAAACACACCAATTAAAATCACATTAGTGGGATACCTTTCATTTGAAGTAACCACTAAATTAATTAATAGAGTTAATTTGAGTGTTATGGAACTTCAATAGGCTTGGAAAAAATGAAGAGGCTTGCAAAAATTGGCTGGGCCGAGCCCGCACAATTTGGTCCGGCATTCGTGTACGCAGGACACGCGGGTGCACACGAGCCAAGCTTGATTCGGATTTGATTTGCACCCCCCCCGCGCACGTAGAGAGAGCCTCTATCCTTATAACTCTTACCCATCTACTAATGAACAATCATATATAAGCATAATTTCCTCTCTACAACTTTCCCATATGGGACAAGCTAACTTCTCTTTATTTTCTAACACCAATGGGTGAACTTTGAGCAACAATTTCTCATTCACCCAAGCACCATTTTAAGCATATGAATATACCATTTTGAAGTACTCACGGAGGAGTATCCGAATCATTCAATAACAACCACTAACACGAAGTGGACCATGCTTAAAATTGAGCCTCAAAATGCTTACTCATAAGCATTTTTCCAACAGCAACTATAATCTAGGCACGGGGGCTCCAGTAAAAAAATTACTGGAGCCCGCTCCAATGTCATTCGTTTTCCACTGCCGGCAAGTGAGGCTTCCCCTTCAGATGCAACTAGTCTCGTCTCGATCCGACACCATTTGAGAGATTTCCTTTTATCGAGTGTTGGTAGTTCGGTTTTCATGTCGGAATTTGAAATCCGATGATAGGATTGATCAGCGCGAAATCACACGCGTATAACGCAAGCGCACGTATCATTCAAGTAATATAAAAAGTATCGATCCCACGAGAACTTAAAACCTAAGCTATTAATTTTTATGAGGCCAAATGATTACTAGTATTTAACAGATTGATTTATTCACTGGGTGATGACTTTAAACTTAAAAACAAATAAATAAAATTGCGAGAAAGTAGGTTGAAGAAAATTCAAATTTATAAAACTATTCAGGGTTGTGATTTCTTCCAATATCTTTTTAAATATGAAGTTGTTATTTAATGTTTGTGTAATATGTCGGATTACTAACCTGGAACACGAAATTATGCAAAAGTCTATGTCGATGGTCAGATACAAATACCCAATATAACCCAATTGAATCATATGTCTATGTCAACCAAATTACCTGGATTTATTAAGATTAAGTTCCAATTATGGCTACCCCGTCCGACAGATATATGTCTATCCTGTAAGAAAATCTATTAAAGGGTTATCTATCTTCAAGGAAGATCGTGGGCTATTAAGTCTAAGGCTAAAACCTAAAATTCATTTGTCAAGTTTATTTTAAGTTTACCAGATCAATCTTATTAATGGCCAGTTAACAAGAAGCATTAAACTTAAGACTTAATAAGTAAACCTTTATATTATCCAAACTATAAATAACCTCTTATAAACCAGTGATTTTGGAATTCATCACAACCTCAGATTACTAACTTAGTTACGACACATAACTAGGGATAGTAAAAACTTAAATAAAATAAAAGACATAAAGTAAAATGCTGAAAAGTAAATAAAGAAAATTACAATAAAAGAAAATGCTAGGGCTAGAGGATCTACTTTTATCACTTCTATTTTAGATATCTCCCTTAATATAATATATTAACTTATGATATTACCAATCGGCCATATAGGCGGTAACCTGATTAAGTCAAATTAAGTCTGACCGACCATAAAGGCGGTATCATTATTTATCCATAAACCAGCCATATAGGCGGTAATTACCAACAGACCAACCAGGCGGTATCCATGCTTAGTCAGGTTAAAACCAGTTTATAATTGATTACCAACTGACTAATATAGCGGTATCCTTGTTAAGTCAAATTTTAAATAGTGAATATATTATAATTAAGGGAGATTAATCTAAATAGCAGTAATAAAAGTTTTACCTTTCACCCTAGCAAGGAGAAGTTACCTCCTCATAATTGAATAGTAAAAACTGAAAAAGTAAAGAAAGTAAATTACTATTACTGAAAGTAAATAAAATTAATTACAAAACTGAAATTTAAAGAAAACTAGATACAGACTCCTTATTTACATCAGAGAATTCAGGGAGGAAGGTAAATCTGAAACTAAAATTTCGAGCTGAATTTATAGGGGTCGATAAGCCTCACGCGTCGCGACGCGTGAATTGATCTTGCGTCGCGACGCTGCCACGTGTCAGTCGCTGATTGGCTGCTTCAGATTCTTATTTGCTGACGTGGCATTTTGGATGTTTAACTCAATAATTGTGCTGACGTGGCGATGATGTGGCGATATGGATTGTCGGCACCATAAGATTGCGACACGTGGCATGCAATGATTGGCTGATGATGATGTGGCGATGACGTGGCACATTGACTTGGCATGTTGCTGATGTGGACGCCTACGTGGCTGACACGTGGCGATGGCGATTGTCGGCACCATATGATGATGACACGTGGCACGATGCACGTTAGCAGATATTCTCTGATGTTGACATATGGCAGGCGCACGTTTGCATCAGGCACATAGTAGCAGACTTCTCAAATTTTGACATGTGGCACGATGCATTTTAGCATGAAGCGGCGCAAGTTAGCACAGGCCGACGCACGTTAGGCGTCGCGACGCGCCAAATTATATTTTTGACCTGTGATGTCCTTTTTCACTGTTTTGCCCCAAATCATCTCCAGTATGTCCTGAAACTTTATTTATTTATAAAATAACACAAAACACATCAAAATATTTACAAAACTCAAGAAACTATACAAAATATTAGGTCAAATGAGTGAGAAATAGTGATATATTTACCACTCATCACACCCCCAAACCTAACATTTTGCTAGTCCTCGAGCAAAACATAAAATAAAATAACATAAATAAATTAAGCTAAGCCATTTTCTTAGGGATCACGGTTGCATTTAGCATATGCAACAAGCCTTTAAACCCCTAGGTGTCCATAATGGATGAGTTGTAGTCTCGTGAGGGTTTACAACAATGATACCCACAAACATTTTACAAAAGTAAAAAGATAGTAAAACTAATGCACACAAAAGCAAAAAGACAAGAGAAAATAGAATAAAGAAGTTAATGACTAAACATGTGAAACTTCTACTCCAAGTTATTAGTTGTTTTATTTCTTTCTAAATTACTGAATAAGTAAATTCTCCGATTATATTTACCATTCTCCATTTACACAGCCAACAAAATATTAATCAACTCATTTTGCCCACAATAGTCACAAGTGCAGTTGAGAAGAGAGTAATATTTTTGTTCTAAAGTTTTATCAGAATTCACACCTTTTTGTAGCAATGGAATAATTTTTCTGATTTTTTATTTATTTATTTATATACAATATCTTCTGTCTATTTAGCGAGCTTTGGGTCAGTGACTCCCAAACCAGTTGGCTTTAGGGCACTAGGTGTTAAGACACCCATACGGACTTAATTACTCAGACTTCATATATATATATATATATGCAACATCATTGATCCATGTAGCGGTTTTGGGCCAGTGACTCCCAAACCAGTTGGCTTTAGGGCACTAGGTGTTAAAACGCCCTTACAGACTTAATAACTCGGATTTCAGACTTTTTTTTTATCCCATCGCTTTTTGAGATGCTTCCTCCAATTAAACTATAGCACTGAATATTACAAGTTTTTCAATTATAGCTCATGTCCGTATGTTACCATGCACATTGATAATACCTGTCAACTGAGCATATGAAGATCCATTTTAGTCAGTTTTATGGAGAATTCACAAATTAAATAATTTAAAAGGAAATAAACAAAAATTTACTTGTTCCGAAATAGGTTTGAGATACGTTTCAGGAGTGGAAACTCCTTACACAATTATCTCTCACCAATTTCACCCGATTAATCAAATTAAAAACACAAAATATTTTTTTGATTTTTTTGTAAAATTTTTCATTTTTTTTGTATTTTTCAAAAAAATTTGGACTAAAAATAAAAACAACATACAAACAAGATACTAATAAACTATTCCCCCAAACCTAAATGAGACATGGTCCCCAATGTCTTAAACAGTAGAAGAAGAGTTTAGAAGATAATACCTGGTTAGCTGAAATTCTACATCTAAATGGGAAATTTAAAAGTTAAGATCCAGATTTATCCGACGCTTCTTACCACGGTCATCATCAGACCATTTTATCTTGGAAATGATAAGGTCAATTTATGGTTCATAGGCTAAGATTTGGTCAATTAAATCTTGTGCAGTTCTGGCAGTGAAGAGGAGTTCTTTTAAAGGTTTTGACACGAACCCATTTCCCCGGGCATCATCAAGAAATACACAAAAAAAATCATAAAATCCTTATGCGTTGAACAATCCAATTGGTTTCTGGTATATGTTCAAGTTTGCCCAAGATAGAACTGTAAAAATCTCCTCCAACGTACTCAAACCACCTGGCAAATCAATAAAAGCATCAACATGGTTAATCATTTCCACCAGTCGTTCAGACATACCTGACACAATCAGTTCTTTTCTGTTTGATGATCCTATAAGATCTGCCTCTGCCAAGGGTTTTGGGATGATTCCCAGAACTTGACTGCCTCCATCATGTACGGCCTTTGAAACGATCCCCATTAGTCCAAGAGTGCCTCCGCCATATACAAGGTGCATATTCTTCTCAGCTATGACTCGTCCCAGTTCCTGTGATGCTGGCTTAGTACCAACACTAATACCACAAAAGACACATATATTTTCAACTCGTCTTCTTGAAGTAGCTTCCATTTTATGTATGTTTCTTTTTTCAAATCTGGATACTTTCAAAAGTGCAAAGATGGGTTGAATTTACAACACCTGAAAAGGGGTGAGTAATAATAGCACTAGTATCTTCCAAAGAATGATTAGTAGCAAAATAGTAAATCGTGAAATGTCAAAACGGTCTGGATCCTATCGGAGAAAATAAAAGAAAACAACAAAACAAATCATAATAATTAGGAAAAGTCAAAGAGATATAATATTTACAATAATTTACGGCTTGATTGACGTCTATGCGTCAGGGACAAGCTTCCCATCCAATTTTCTTAAAAAATTGGCAAATAGAGTCATTTTGAGTCAGATTCCCAAGACTTAAATGTTGTTTTTCTCTTTGCAATTGTGTATATAACACGCGAATTTTGTGATATACATATCCACTGTGATGCGTCTCAAGAGTTTTAGATATGTCATCCAAAGACTCCTTACTCAAGCCATCCCTAATGAAATTAATCTTATCTTCACGGTTATCAGACACCATTCCTAAAGAATGACAACGAGTATCACAAAACATACGAGCACATTTATAACATACACGAATTCTTTTCGCTCTTCTCTTTTTAGCATATGTGCTCCTTCCTAAACCAGGCAGATGTGAAATAAAAAAGTCAGAAGACTCACTTGCCAATCGTATCCGTGTTTCAATAATCCAACGAATGTCAGTTGGAATACCTTTGATTATCAGCAGTCTCATTCGTTCCAAGCGAGCTTTGTAAACTTTCATCAGAGATTTTTGAGGGAGAGAAGGAAATTGTTTGTGAATATTTATGAGAGCGTCTTCCATTGTGAAATGACTTTAATTGTAAAAATTAAACACACAAAAATACAACACACCAGATCACAATATATACACAAATTGCATGGGTTGCCTCCCTACGAGCGCTAAGTTTAACGTCGTTAGTGAGACGTGACTTCTCGAACGTTAGGCTGGATCTGAAAGTGTGACACTTTCTTTTTTTCGCTCAAATGATTCTCCCCAGTAGTGCTTGACACGCTGACTGTTAACCTTGAATGTTTCGTTGGTGTTGGGATCAAGCAACTCAACAGCTCCATATGGTAAAACCTGAGTGATCACAAATGGACCGGACCACTTTGATTTCAACTTTCCAGGGAAAAAGTTATAACCTTGAATTGTACAACAACACCTGATGCCTTGGTTCCAATTGTCTGCGCGCTATTTTTCGATCATGCCATTTCTTGATCTTTTTTTGTATAATCTGACATTCCCATAAGCTTGTAGACGAAACTCCTTCAATTTTTTGAGTTGGTGAAGTCATTTCTCTAATGCAGCTTGTGGATCAAGATTCAACTTCTTCAGTGCCCAATACGCCTTGTGTTCAAGCTCAACTGGCAGATGGCATGCTTTCCCAAACACCAAACGATATGAGGACATACCAATGGGTGTCTTGTAAGCTGTCCGATAGGCCCATAATGTGTCATCCAGTTTTATAGATCAGTTCCTCCTTGTTGATCCTACGGTTCTTTCCAAGATTCTTTTGATCTCCATGTTTCAAACTTCAACCTGTCCATTTGATTGAGGATGGTAGGCAGTGACAACTTTATGAGTAACTCCGTATTTGGATAGGAGCGCATCGACATATTTGTTGCAGAAATATCTGCCACCATCACTGATAATAGCCCGAGGTGTTCCGAAGTGAGTGAAAATATTCTTTTTAAGGAATTTGATCACCACTTTAGAAAAATTGGATGGCAGTGCAATTGCTTCAACCCATTTGGAGACGTAGTCTTCAGAAACCAATATGTGCAGGTTTCCGAATGATGGCACAAAAGGGTTCCATAAAATCAATACCCCACACATCGAATATCTCCACTTCCAGAATGTTTTGCAGTGGTCCTTCATTTCTCTTTGAAATATTCCCCGTTCTTTGACACATGTCACATTGTAGAGAAAACAAGTAAGCATCTTTAAAAAAAGTGGGCCAGAACAAACCTAATTGTAGGACTTTGGCTGCAGTTTTGTTTCCGCTAAAGTGTCCGTCATATGGTGATGAATGACAATGTTGAAGAACATTGTTGATCTCCTCCTGTGGAACATACCGTCTCAATAATTGATCAGCACAACGTTTGAAAATGTATAGCTCATCCCAAACATAGTGCTTGACTTCTTTGAAGAACTTCTTTCGTTGCTGAGTTGTCCATTCCAACGACCATTTTCCTGAGACTATGTAATTGACATAGTCAGCATACCAATGAGCATCATGCTATTTCATGGCAAACAATTGTTCATCTGGAAAAGTTTCTTTGATTATCAGTTCTTTGCCAGCTATTTTTCCATTCTCGAGCCTCGATAAATGATCCGCCACTTGGTTTTATGTTCCTTTCCTGTATCTGATCTCCACGTCAAATTCTTATAGAAGAAGTATCTAACAGATCAATTTGGGTTTGGCATCTTTCTTCATGATCAAGTATTTGATTGCTGAATGATCTGTGTAGACCACCACTTTGGGACCCAGCAGATAGAAGTAGAATTTGTCAAAAGCGTACACAACTATGAGCAACTCCTTTTCAGTGGTTGTGTAGTTGAGTTGAGCTTCATTCAAAGTTCTGCTGGAGTAGTAAATGGTGTGGAAAATCTTTGCTTTGCGTTGTCCCAAAACTGCACCTACAGAAAAATCACTAGCATCGCACATCACCTCAAATGGAAGGGTCCAGTTTGGTGCTACAATGATAGGAGCAGAAACTAGCTTTTTTTTAGGATCTCAAAGGCTTCCTGGCATCCTTTGGTGAAGTTGAAAGGCACATCATTCTCCAGAAGATTGCACAGAGGTTTAGCAATCTTTGAGAAGTCTTTGATAAATCTTCTGTAAAAACATGCATGTCCGAGAAAGCTCCGAATCCCTTTGACTGATGTTGGTGGAGGTAGTTTTTCAATTGTTTCAATATTTGCTTTGTCTACCTCGATTCCCTTTTGTTAGATCTGATGTCCCAGGATGATGTCTTCTTGCACCATGAAGTAGCATTTCTCCCAGTTGAGTACCAGATTGGTATCTTCTCACCTTTGTAACACATGTTCCAGATTTTGCAAGCAGTGGTCAAAAGAGTCTCCAAACACAGAGAAATCATCCATAAACCTCCATACTATGTTCCAGCATATCTGAGAAAATGGCCATCATGCAACGCTGAAATGTGGCAGGGGCATTACATAATCCAAATGGCATCATGCGGAAAGCAAAAGTACCATACGAACATGTAAAGTTGGTTTTCTTCTGATCTTCTAGTGCGATGGAAATCTGATTGTACCCCGAATATTCGTCCAGAAAGTAATAGAACTCATGTCCCGCCAGTCTGTCTAGCATCTGATCAATGAACGACATCGGAAAATGGTATTTCCTTGTTGCTTTGTTCAGTTTTCGATAGTCCATGCATACTCTCCATCCAGTCACAGTTCTCGTTGGAATTAGCTTGTTCTTTTCATTTGTGACTACAATTATTCCTCCTTTCTTCGGTACACACTGCATATGACTCACCCAAGTACTGTCTGAGATGGGGTAAATGATGCCAGCATCCAACCATTTGATGATTTCTTTCTTCACGACTTCCTCCATGATTGGATTGAGTCTCCGTTGATGCTCCACCGTGGGTTTGTACTCATCATTCATCAGAATCTTGTGCATGAAAAATGATGGATTAATGCTTCGAATGTCTGCTATAGTCCAGCCAATGGCTCTTTTGTGTTCTCGTAACACTCTCAGTAACTTTTCTTCATGCTCCAATGTTAGTGAAAAAGAAATAATAACAGGTAATTCAGAAGAGTTTCCAAGAAATACATACATGAGATGGCTCGACAGTAACTTCAGCTCCAGCTGTGGTGGTTTTTCAATTGAGGGCTTGATTCGCTCCATCTTCGGGAGTTCCAGACTTTCAACTGGTGGTGTCGATTTGAAGCGAAATGGTTTGTCAAGATAGTTGATACATTCCAGAATTTCAGTATCTAGCTCGCTGTCAGTCATGCTGGTGATGCAAGCTTCAAGTTTGTCTGTGGGAGGTGGTATTGCATCATGGCATTGCATCAGTATCCTGGATGATACTATCAATAACATCAACTCTGAAACATTCTTCCTCTTTTTCATCACTCGGGAATTTCATGGCTTTGAAAACATTGAAGGTAACTTCTTGGTCATGCACTTTCATGGTTAGTTCTACTTTTTGTACATCAATCACAGTTCTACCTGTAGCCAAGAATGGTCTCCCAAAAATGATATGAACATCTTTGTCTTCCTCCATGTCAAGGATAATGAAATATGCTGGGAGAATGAGTTTATCGACTTTGACCAGCACATCTTCAACCACTCCTCTCGGAAATGCGAGTGTTCGATCACCAAGTTACAGCGAGACTGAGGTAGGCATCGCTTCTCCAATTTGTAGTTTCCTATAAATAGAAAAAGACATCAAATTAACACTTGCACCTAAGTCACATAAAGCCTTACCGATATAATATTCTCCAATGGTGCATGGAACAGTGAAACTGCCAGGATCTTTCAACTTCGGGGGAAGTTTCCTCTGAATGATGGCGCTGTATTCTTCCGTAAATGCTACTGTCTCGTAATCTCCAAATCTCCATTTTCGTGAAAGAATGTCTTTCATGAATTTGACGTAGCTGGGCATTTCTTACAAGGCTTCTGGGAATGGAATGTTGATATACAGCTTTTTGAACACTTCCAGGAATCGAGCAAACTGCTTGTCCAATTTTTTTTTTTTCTGAAGACGGTGAGGAAAAAGTGGAGGTGTAGTGATTTGATCTTTTTCTTTTGCTTCTTTTTCCTTTGCTTCTTTTTCTTCCATCTGTGGGACTACATCTTTTGGAATTTCTTCAATAGTTGCCTTGATTCCAACATTTTTATTGATCACAGTGCCGCTTTTCAAGGTAATGGCTTGACATTATTCCTTCCCTCGGTTCCTTGGATTTGGTTCTGTGTTGCTGGGAAGATTCTCTGGCGGTCTATAACTTTGAACATTGGCCAATTGTCTAATTTTATTTTCCAATGCTTTGATGGAAGCAGATTGGCTTTGAAAAATAGCATCATATGCTGCTTGTTTCTTTTTGAACATTTTTGCAATCCATTCTTTCATTTCTGGTTCTTTTTCAAACTATTGGCCTTTGTTCTGTTGCTAGAATCTAGATGGTGGATAGTTCTTTTGCCCTGAATTGTTGCTCCATGAAAAATTGGGATGATTCCTCCACCCTGGGTTGTAGGTGTTGGAATATGGATTGTTTCTCTGTCTGTTGAAATTGTTGACATAATTTACCGTCTCTTCAAGTTGGTTTGGTTCCGGTGCTCCTCCATATGGTGAACTTGTGGATCTGGTGCTGAGAGTCTCCATGAATTTGCATATCTGATCTAGCTTGGCGTTGACTGCTGAATTGGCTCCAACTTTATAATTCCAGCAATTCTTTGAATCATGCTCATTTCTGTTGGCCACAAGGAATTGTTGTTAGCCATTTTTTCAATTATGTCTCAGGCTTGATCTTCTCCTTTTGCCATCAAAGCTCCTCCAGCAGCAGCATCAATTGTGGTTCTCATCAGTCCAGAAAGTCAATTATAGAAAGTTTGGACTTGAAGCCATTTTGGAATTTCATGGTGAGGACATTTCCGGAGCAAATCTTTGTACCTTTCCCAAGCTTCGTAGAGAGTTTCCGAGTCATGTTGTACAAAAGATGTGATGTCATTCCTCAGTTTTGCTGTTCTGGCTGGTGGAAAATACTTTGCAAGGAATTTGGTGGCTAAAGTGTTCCAAGTTGTGATGGAACCAGCTGGTAGTGAATGTAGTCAAGCTTTTGCTCTGTCTTTCAATGAATATGGAAAAAACACATAGTCTCATTGCTTCTTCAGCTCCTCAGTTGTAATTGAAAGTGCCGCAAACTTCTAGGAAGTTACTGATGTGGTTATTAGGATCTTCAGTTGCATTCCTCCCAAATTACACTGACTGCTGAATCATCTGAATGCATGTTTTGATGTCACACGCATTTTCTGGTAAAGGAGGAAGTAAAGTATACAGGAAATGAAGTCGTCGACCACCGGAATGGTTCTGTCTCGAATGGGTATTGGTGTTGCAACTTCCAAAGGTTCAGGTTCCATATTGATTAAAGCTTCTTGGCCTTCTCGCCTTTCACTTCTCAACTGTCTGATGGTTCTTTCAATTTCTGGGTCAAGCGATCGGAGTTCAAAGCTTCTGGTTCGTCTCATGTAGTTTCTGAGAACCTGAAACACAAGAAAACAAAAACAATAAATAAAAAGAAATTAGATACAAGTAACGTATCTAACCCCAAAACTAATAGTGAAAGATAAATAAGTCCCCGGCAATGGCACCAAAAACTTGACCAGTGCGAAATCACACGTGTATAACGCAAGCGCACGTATCGTTCAAATAGTATAAAAAGTATCAATCCCACGAGGAGTTAAAACCTAAGCTATTAATTTTTATGAGGCCAAATGATTACTAGTATCTAACAGATTGATTGATTGATTGAGTGGGTGATGACTTTAAACTTAAAAACAAATAAATAAAATTGCGCGAAAGTAGGTTGAGGAAAATTCAAATTTATAAAACTATCCAGGGTTGTGATTTCTTCCGATATATTTTTAAAGACGAAGTGGTTATTTCATGTTTTTGTAATATGTCGGATTACTAACCTGGAACACGAAATTATACAAAATCCTCTGTCGATGGTCAAATGTAAATACCCAATATAACACAATTGAACCATATGTCTATGTCAACTAAATTACCTGGATTTATTAAGATTAAGTTCTAATTATGGCTACCTCCGCCCGACATGTATATGTCTATCCTGTAAGAAAATCTATTAAAGGGTTATCTATCCTCAAGGAATATCGTGGGCTATTAAGTCTAAGGCTAAAACCTAAAATTCCTTTGTCAAGTTTATTTTAAGTTTACCAGATCAATCTTATTAATAGCCAGTTAACAAGAAGCATTAAGCTTAAGACTTAATAAGTAAACATTTATATTATCCACACTATAAAATAACCCATTATAAACCTGTGATTTTGGAATTCATCACAACCCCAGATAACTAACTTAGTTACGACACATAACTAGGGCTAGTAAAAACTTAAATAAAATAAAAAACATAAAGTAAAATGCTGAAAAGTAAATAAAGAAAATTACAATAAAAGAAAATGTTAGGGCTAGAGGATCTACTTTTATCACTATTATTTTAGATATCTCCTTTAATATAATATATTAACTTGTGATATTACCAACCAGCCATATATGCGGTAACCTGATTAAGTCAAATTAAGTCCGACCGACCATAAAGACGGTATCATTATTTGTCCATAAACCAGCCATATAGGCGGTAATTACCAACCGACCAACCAGACGGTATCCATGCTTAGTCAGGTTAAAACCAGTTTATAATTGATTACCAACCGACCAACATAGCGGTATCATTGTTAAGTCAAATTTTAAATAGTGAATATATTATAATTAAGGGAGATTAATCTAAATAGCAGTAATAAAATTTTTATCTTTCGCCCTAGCAGGGGGAAGTTACCTCATCATAGCTGAATAGTAAAAACTGAAAAAGTAAAGAAAATAAATTACTATTACTGAAAGTAAATAAAATTAATTACAAAGATGAAATTTAAAGAAAACTAGATATAAACTCCTTATTTACATAAGAGAATTCAGAGAGGAAGGTACATCTGAAACTGAAATTTCGAGCTGAATTTATAGGGGTCGATAAGCCTCACGCGTCGCGACGCGTGAATTATTCTTGCGTCGCGACGCTGCCACGTGTCAGTCGCTGATTGGCTGCTTCAGATTCTTATCTACTGATGTGGCATTTTAGATGCTTAACTCAATAATTATGCTGACGTGGTGACACATGGCTATGTGGATTGTCGGCACCATAAGATTGTGACACGTGGCATGCAATGATTGGCTGATGATGATGTGGCGATGACGTGGCACATTGACTTGGCATGTTGCTGATGTGGACGCCTATGTGGCTGACACATGGATGACACATGGCGATGGTGATTGTCGGCACCATAAGATGATGACATGTGGCACGATGCACGTTAGCAGATCTCATCTAATGTTGATATGTGGCAGGCGCACGTTAGCATCAAGCGCATGTTAGCATACTTCTCAAATTTTGACACGTGGGACGGTGCATTTTAGCATGAAGCGGCGTAAGTTAGCACAGGCCGCTGCACGTTAGGCGTCGCGATGCGCCAAATTACCTTTTTACCCTTTGATGTCTTTTTTCACTATTTTAGCTCCAAATCACCTCCAGTATATCCTGAAACTTTATTTATCTATAAAATAACACAAAACACATCAAAATATTCACAAAACTCAAGAAACTATATAAAATATTAGGTCAAATGAGTGTAAAATAGTGATACATTTACCACTCATCATGGATCGACGATCCAAACGTATCAGAATATTTCCTTCGATGATACAAGCGTTTTGATATACATATACATAATATCGTTATTTTTCTGCTCAACATAGCCATTTGAACACATCGAGTGAATTTATCGAGATCGACTTTGTGCTTTGAGCGTCCGGTTGAGGTAAGGATTCAGTTTCACACCTTAATTGTAGTTTTAAAATATTTATATATATCATTCTATTATGCTTATGAAAATGATATGAAATGTGTTTTAATATTAGTCAAGTTTTATGAAAATGTGGGTTGGCTCGTCGGGCGGCACGTCGTGACCATCATGGTTTGATAAATATATTTTGATTTTGTTTAATAACTGCATAGTGGTATAAACTGATTAATTGACTGGATATGTAGTTGGTAATTGTATAAAAATTGGATATATATATATAGTATGATTATGATTCACAGCCTCATATATGGTGTCTGGTCACAACCTCATTATTGTGTGTCTGATTATGCAGCCACGTGCGGCAGATTCACAACACTTCTGGTGGTGTCTATAGACTCTGTATATTTACGTATAGCCCGATGATGAGTCTTCTACAGAGACACCCTTTGAAATATATATATATATATATATATATATATATAGTATGATTATGATTCACAGCCTCATATATGGTGTCTGGTTCACAACCTCATTATTGTGTGTCTGATTATGCAGCCACGTGCGGCAGATTCATAACACTTCTGGTGGTGTCTATAAACTCTGCATATTTACGTATAGCCCGATGATGAGTCTTCTACAGAGACACCCTTTGAAAATTGGGAAATGGCAATGATGAATGTCAGGAAAGAAAGAGACTCCAATGAACTCCAGGGAATACAGCCAAAAATCGACCGAACATCACATATGTCTGACCTACCTTGTCTCTAGCTAGAAAATCAAGCCAGACAAACACAACTGCAATTAAATAAGAAGATTGTTAGTTATCAAAGACATGAGATCTGATTATGGCCGGACGGATATAGAGAATAAAGAATAATTGGAGAACTATGTCTTCATCTTTTGCTTACCCTATTTAACACTGATGGTGTTGCATATCGAGGAATCGTTATCACTTAAGGCGGTGGATTGGTATGTGATGATAACCATCATTTATTAGCACGTACCCTTGAGCATAAATATGTGTTTACTTGGTTGCTCGAACCCTTAAGTGATGAGACTTAGTTATGAACAGCCCTTCATGTCCTTAGGTATAAAAAATATGCGTTCATTTGGTCGATTGAACCCTTGAATGGGGAGACATAGTTGTAAAAAAACCTTTCATTGATAAGAGCTTAAGTCGTACCCTTATAAGCCCTTATGAAAAGCTCGTATTTTTTATCTTATAGAAGTCTCCCTTATGCTTGTGTTTGGGCCCCCAATCATTTGAAGTAGCTTGAACCTTTTGCCATGATATGTAACACTTGTTGGGCCTTTTAAACTAGGACAAGGTTTCATTTTCATGATAATTGGGTCAAATACTTTGAAATGATAACATGCCACTTTATATGCTAACCTCGTTGGGCCTAAAAATATTTAGTTAAGATCTAAAAGTGCCAAAACATGAGTCCGGTACTCACACTGGCTTTCATCCAGAAATGGTAAATATTGTTTTGCCCATTTGGATGTTCTTAAATATTTATAAGTCCAACCCAAAATAACCGAGATTATTAAGGGTCCAATTTGTCATTTTTAGACAATGGCACAATCCTCATATTAGGCTTAGTCATTTTTATAAATGGGTGGTAGACACTGTATTTTTATGCATAGCCCGGTGATGCGTCTTTTATGAATCAACCTCTTAAAGCTTGGAAAATTACATGGATGAATGCCGGAAAGGAAAAATTCTGGGAAATACAACCCGAGACCGCACGGGCATAATCTATGTCCGACCCACCTTCTCTAAAACCATAATAGCCGGCCGGATATACATTGAAAATTCTGAATCCGGCCGGATGTGAGCCAGTTGTCAGTGAGTGTGCTGATTGCCAATCCTTAAAATCACGGACCTGATTATGTCTGGCCGAATGTACAATTCAAATTTTACAGCCGGCCGGACATGCATCGAGCTGTCATCAAGTGTGCAAATCTTAAGTTACTGGAAATACGAGCATGATAAGTATTGTTTATGTTTGACCTCTTGATATATATATATTCGATCAGATATATCTCGAGTTGTAACTGACTAATCAGATTAGCAATCACTGGAAAAACAATGTCGTATATCGAGACTTTGTCCGATGATTTATCCCAATGAACAATGAGTCTAGGGAGACTCGTATAGACGTGTAGGTGTTTATAGTGGATAAACATTGAACGACTCACCAAAGATTCTTAATGAATGGTACACCAACGTCAATAAGAATTTTCTCGGGTTGAGTAGCATAGTGGTCCTTCGACTTGAGATACCACTGTAGATGTATGAGACATCATCAACACTTGACGTTTACATCTATATCTCTGGTATTATCCGGATACCTGTGACGAATGGATTAAACGTATGCAATGATGGAGGGATTAAACGTAATAGATACGTCGACGTGATACTACCTATAGAGATTTGACGTTTACATCTATATCTCTGGTATTATCCGGATACATGTGACGGAGGGATTAAACGTATGCAATGACGGAGGGATTAAACGTAATAGATACGTCGACGAGATAATACCTATAGAGATTTGACGTTTACATCTATATCTCTGGTATTATCTGGATACTTGTGACATAAGGATTAAATGTATGCAATGACCTCGACCTGTATGATTCAGCTAGTTTATCTGTGGTCGTCATAATTTACAGGTGGGTAAATTATGGACACGAAATTGGATTTAATGACGGATATACCTGAATCTAGAGAGTCTCACTAATGAAATATACTCGTAGAGCACTAGGGCAATATTTATAAATAATATTGATTATTTATAAAGTCGTTTAAAGGTTAAACGAAAAATACATGTATTGGGACCTAATAGTCATTTCCTAATTTTTTGTGTATTTGCATTTAATGTTAGATTTTATGAAAAAAAACATTAATTAATTGTCAAATTGAGATATTTGACTTATATCGTAAATATATATGTATTTGAATATTTAATGTAAATATAATACATATATTTAATATATTTGTATTTAAATAATTAATTGATTATTTAATTATTAAATGATTAAATTAATTGAAATATAAATATCTTAAAGTTGTGATAATTATGAAAATGATTTTTGGTTACTGTAGGCATTGCATTTTTGCATGTGAAAACCCGATGATGAGCCTCATTTGGAGGCACTATCTTTTAAGTCACGGAAATCGCGGGAAACAGACGTCGGAAGGGAAGAGTCAAGAATTGACGGTTGTGTCGGATTTAGTTCACGTGTTTAGCTTCGGGTTCGCTGTTGGATCTCCGTTTTAAAACTTAACCTTAGCCCAAGCCCATTAAATCACATCCAGAGAAATAATTAATATATGTCACAAACCAATAATAATTAAACATTTAAAATATATGTCACAAATTAAATTTAAATTAAATATAAGTAAATTAAAATTAATTAACTCACAAATGTAAACTAAATTGAAATTAAATAACTAATTAGATTAAATGTTAAATCTAAAAATCACAAACCAATTAAATTAATTAAATTAAATTCTAATTAAATTAATTCCAATTCAAATTAAATAAACAAATTAAATATTAATCAAACAAAATACCAAATAAAATAAAACAAATAAAATCTAAATAATCACCTACCAAAATAATAAAAAATACTTACCAAGATTAAATAATTCACTTCCAAATTAAAATCAATCAAAATAATTTAATTCCTAATTTAATAAATCACTCACCTAATTAAACAAATCAATCACCTAAATTAAAGAAATTCCCACCCAAATTACATATTTCTTACCTAAAATAATACACCCAATAATTGATATTATTTCCTAATTAAGCCATGCAAACCCTAATTGATTCCCCTCACTATATAAACACACACTAAACTAAACCCTAAGCTACGAATCTCCACGGCAAAAATACAAAAAATATAACCCTAAGCTTCATCATCAACCTCTCATCAACTCACACGGCACACACAGACCAGCCCCTCACAAGACAAAAAAAAACACTCTCACCACAAACGGCAGTGACCAAACAAAACACAATAACCCTTCTTCACGTAAGCATCAACCACTCAACTATCCTATATACGCACAGCTCTCCTTCACTCGGTCCACAACTATTTTTACATCTCTCTCTCCCACTTATCACATGCGCTGATCAACCCCAAAGCAACACAGCCCAGCCTTTACTCACGTACACAGACCTATCACGCCCCTAGCATCCAACGCCACAGCCCACACTTGGCATCCACTTCACGCCTAGACATCACTCACACATTCAGCCCTTTAGCCACGTCCTTGCCTCTTCACGCTAATCAACACACGCCAAAAGCCTAAAACACACTACATCACGTCCCTCACGCCTCTGCCCATCAGCCACGATTCACAGCCCACAAAAGAACACCACAAAGCCATAAACCGACACAAACCATCCACAAACACGCACCTGACCTACACCCTTATTTCACCGAAAACTGCCTACAAAATCTGTCCCTGTAAACACTAAAAATCCTGCCCAGTAAACTGCCTAAGAACACCACAAATCACCCCAAAACAGTGAGTAAACCAGTCCCCGAAAATACCCCAAAACAGTGGCAAAACGGGACGAAAACAGCAGCCCCTAGCCTCCAAAAATCGCCAAAACAATGAACAAACGAGACCTGAAACAGTAAGCGGAAACCGCGAGGAAACAGCAGCAAAACGGAGTGAAAACAGCGGGGAAAACAGTGGAACAACAAGTTAAGACGCTAAACAAGTGAACCAGAAAAGTTGCGGAGTGATAGCCCTTCCGACGGTTGTAAACGCGAGTCCGGAAAACGACTTAAAAGGTTAGACCTGAGGGTACCTTTCACACCTTTTTTATTTGATTTTTATTGATTCTTTTAATTGTGTTTTAATTATTGAATATTGTTTGCATGTGATGTGTGTTGTGGCTATTGAGTAAAACGGAAAATACGTCATCTCTCGTGGTATATAGGATGGAAACCCAGACGTAAATTCCGTAGCCGATTCCGAATGGACGGTAGTGCGGTCTGTACTTGGGATACAACTCCACGTACCACTTGAGTAAATGGTGTATATTTCGCTTTATGTTATTTTGATTATCCTCACTTTATTATTCCGCCTTTTAATTTCCGCATGTTATTTATTTATGTTATGATGCGATCGAGCGCATGGGCTTAGTGAGTTAGTCCAAAGGTCCCCTCTTTGAGAGACGAAGAGCCTAAAAGGCCACCTTTGTGACACTACTTCGCCGCGCCGGACGAAGTGTGTTTGGGTTGAATGTACGTTCAATCGGGCATATGAAGTCCTACACTTTTATTGTCTTTATTTCATGTATTGTGATGTGACGCGCATGGGCTTAGTATGTTGGTCTAAAGGTCCTCTCCTTGAGAGACAAAGAGCCCCAAAAGGCCACCTTTACGGCAGTACTTCGCCGCGCCTCTTTTATTTAGTCATTCGCTTCATAATGTCTTTTTGAAAATTCATGCATCATATTGCATTGCGCATGGGCTTATCAAGTGAGATCAAAGGTCCTCCACTTTGAGGGATGAAAATGCTTAAAAGCTACCTTTGCTACAATGATTTGCCGCGCCCCTTAATCTGTTGTTATGTACGAGAAGTCATATATTCATATGTTCATGTATGTGTCATGTTGTTTACTGCATTTTGGAGGTCACTGCTGTAAACCGTTCGAACGCGTTCCGAAACGCCGCACGAACGCATGTTTTCTGTCTGGTCCCGTTCGAACGCGTTATCAAACGCTATACGGACGCGAACCTTCTGTTTATCGTTCGAACGCGTTTACGAACGCTACACGAACGCGAATACACTGAATTGAGTCATTTTCATCACATGTGCGTCTGTGTCTATATCTATCTTCTTTTGCACCATGTCATAGCATGCTCACTTTAATGCCTAATTGCATCCCTAAGCGTCTTTTTGCATTATGTACTTAGTTGACCCTTTTATTTGTGCATGGACATGTAATGGCTATTTGTTTATGATATGTCTATGAAATCACATGTTCACCATCATTTGATTCGCCTTTATGTGTGCTTGTGTGGTTAGTATGTGCTTTCGTTTCCATGAATACAACATGCCAATGAAATTGCCTGTTTGTTGATTTAATGTACTTCGAAGCATGCAATCTTATATGTGAAATACATGTATATTTAGGCGCATATTTTATTTTATAAATGTGAATTTAGAAGCATGATACCCTTAGAAATAAGTGTTACTTCAGCTTGTTTAAATTATTATATAAATCCTTTCATTACAAGTGACATGAGTAAGGGACCATTCCGAACCCAACGGTTTGAGGTCTTCCCTTGCGAGGGGTGAGTGCGGCCTTAAATCTCATTTTCCCGGTTCACACCGGGTGGCGACTCCATATTATTTAGTACTTCCCAACTAGTGCCGCGAGCCTAGAAACGGCGTCGCCCAGGTCCTGTTGTCCTACAGTCTGGCGACTCCACTGGGGATAGAAAATTGGCCCCGAAATATTGTCTTGTAATGTTTGGATTTATGTTTTAATTGACCATGTCTATAGTGGATAAAGTGAGGGTTTAATCAAGGGCATTTT
The DNA here is from genome assembly GCA_019454045.1 of Zanthoxylum bungeanum. Classification (NCBI taxonomy): domain Eukaryota; kingdom Viridiplantae; phylum Streptophyta; class Magnoliopsida; order Sapindales; family Rutaceae; genus Zanthoxylum; species Zanthoxylum bungeanum. The sequence goes on along the minus strand of SKCR01029467.1, from coordinate 47,665 downwards.
GAGGCTAGGTAATGTTTGGTGTCTTCCTTCACTCACTACCTTTCTAGAAGGAAAAGCTGTGAAGTCACCTAGATAGCCATCTACTCGTAGCCTTTGTGGTGGACTAATTTGGAGGACTCGTTGGTTTTTCCTGACACCAAGCGATAAGAGCCTAAGAGGCTTGGGTATTTAAGTGAGCCTCGCTCCACCTTCCCTCTGGGGAATCTACAACGGGAAATCCATTTGACAGTCCGTCACACACCATAGCTCATTGGCACGTACCTTAGTGTATAAAAAGGGATACGCTCACTTGGTCGCTTGAACCCTTGAGTGGGGAGACCTAGTTGTGGGCTATCCTTCGCCGGTGAGAGCCTTTGTCCATACTCTTGCAAATCCACTCATAGACTGGTTTGTACGGTTAAAGTAACAATTATTTCCTTGAGCATGTGCTATGGACCATCCTCATTTGGATGGTTGGACTATTGTCAGAAACGGGCTTGCTGGGCCATTTAAACTGGGGCAAGTTCGTACTGTATGACTATTAGGCCCAAAGCTTCTGAAATGTTGATGGGCCATTATGTAAAAATTGTTATATTACGTTTGTATTATCTTCTTCTTTCTTGTTGTTTGGGAACATCGTCGTTTGGATCCGTTTGGACCATTTGCCATGGGATATGGGCTTGTTGGGCCATTTAAACTGGGACAAGAACGTATCTCATGACTATTGGGCCAAAGGCGTCTAAGTTTTGATGGGCCACTTTGTACTTGTGTTCGGAACATTACCATTTGGCTTTAGTTGGGCTCCTTGTCATAAGATGTGAACTCGTTGGGCCATTTAAACTGGGATGGGTTCACTCCTATGACAATTAGCCCCAAAATTCTAAAATGATAACGGGCCGATTTGTATGAAAATTTTAATTGATTTAGTATGTTATATGTTATATGCATCTCATGCACCCCATACATACATACATCATGCTAACCCTTGTGTTCTAAAAGCCATCATAGACTCCTGTTGGGTTAGGGAAGAGGGAAGACTCACCAAAAGACCGGTAACAGACATGAGTACATCCGATAATGAGGTATCCCGGATAGATCAGTTGGAAAATGGTTTGGCCAAGATTACCGAACAGTTGCAAGCCTTGACTGTTGCCATGACAAATATGGCTGTGCCCCGTGCTGGGGGAAACTCTGAGAATGTAAGATGTGAGGAGACTCCAAATGGATTGGGGGATGACATCCCCGCTTTTGATGATGATGTGGCTGATTATACCACTGGGAGAAAAGTTGGGTCTCAGGAAGAATTGCAGAAACTCCGTGACCAGGTAGAGTCTGTTACCCGTAAGATGAAGGGTAAGGATGAAGACTTACTAGACTATGAGGCGATGACCTTTGAGGAACAATTGCCTGCTCAGTTCAGAATGCCAGACATGGCTAAGTTCAATGGGAACGGAGATCCGAGAGTGCATCTCCGTCAGTATGTGTCTGTTATGAGTTCAGTTGGCCTGTCTCAGCGCCAAGTCCAAAAGATGTTTGGGATGTCACTCGAGGGGGCACCCGTAGTATGGTACCATAACCTGGACAAGCAGGTTAAGGGAGATTGGAGGGAGCTAGCTGATGCTTTCTTAAAGCAATATGTCACGGACCTGGAGATTGACTTGTCACTCCGTGACTTAGAAAATATCAAGCAGAAGCCGGAGGAAAATTTCAAGGAATATGTGGACCGCTGGAGGAGCCAGCTTCTGAAGATGCAGACCCGGCCCTCAGAAAAGGACCAGATCAAAATGATCATCAAGGGCACCAAGCCCTCTATTTATGGCAAACTGAGGAGAATGACTTCGATGATGACTGATTTTCGACAGCTGAGGGAGACAGTTATGGATATTGAGGAGGAGGAAGCCGAGAACAGAAAGTTTTATGGACAGAACAGAAGGAATATTGGGGGACATTCAGGGACTATGCCTGCTACTGCTGAGGTCACTGCCATTAAGAACAGACGATTTTCTAACCTTGGTAAGCCTATTTCAAAGGTATTCGAAAAGCTGAAGGCGCAAGGACTCTTAAAACCTTTGGAACCTAGGCCCATCCCAAATCCTGTGCCACCTCACATGAACTTAAACTTATACTGTCACTTCCACCAAGAAAAAGGCCATGACACCGACAACTGCGCCCGCCTCAGACATGAAATCCAAAACCTCATCGATGCCCATACAATACCCGACCCAGAGAAAGAAAACCCAACGCACACAGAAACCCCCTCCCAACTACAACATGATCAACTCTGGCCTACCCGAACCCTTGTCCTCCAAACCTCAACCACTCAGCTTCATAGGGGATAAGGATAACAATGGTGAAGAACCATGGGCTGAAGAGAAGGCACTGTTGTTTCTCCTAGTTTATCTTGCACTTTTAATAAAGACATTGATTTTGTTCGACACGTTTTCCTCAACATTAATAAAGGCGATCATTTCATTTATCTGCCTAAGACTATTACTTTCAAACTTGCAACATGAGTGTGTTCAATCTTGGTATATGATACTCAGAACACGGGGAATCCTCGAATAAACAAGCAGGGGGGGCAGTGAGAAGCATCAGACTTGGAAGGGAATTAGTTCACCAGCCGATTCACGTAGACAGATTAGCGGTGGCTTGCCTGAGGAAGAAGATTGAGCAGTCACCAAGGAATTGGCAGAATACCTAAACCGACGGGATAGGAACATTCACGCATGCATACACGTAACATATTTTGCATCCTTTTGTGTTTGTTTTGTTTTGTCACAGGTTTTAAAGAATAGAAAAGCGGCAAAGAACAAGCTAATCAGAAACGGTAAAAAGCACAGTATCAATTCAGGTAATGATTCCAGGGCGAGGCCCATATCAGTATCAGTCTGGGGGCTAGGCCCCTATCAGTATCAGTCTGGGGGCGAGGCCCATATCAGTATCAGTCTGAGGGCGAGCCCTATCAATATCAGTCTGAGGGCGAAGCCCATATCAGTATCATTCAGGAAGAAAGCCTCATATCAACACAGTTCGGGAACAAAGCTCAGGGGAAGAAAGCCTCATATCAGTATAAATTTGAGAACAAAGCTCAAGGGGAAGAAAGCCTCATGTCAGTATAGTTTGAGAACAAAGCTCAAGGGGAAGAAAGCCTCATGTCAGTATAGTTTGAGAACAAAGCTCAAGGGGAAGAAAGCCTCATGTCAAGTACATTTCGGGAATAAAGCCCCACTCAGTGCAGTTCAGGAGAAAGCCTACATTCAGTTTAAGAACAAAGCTCAAGGGGAACAAAGCCTCATGTCAAGTACAGTTCGGAATAAAGCCCACACTCAGTGCAGTTCGGGAATAAAGCCCACATTCAGTACAGTTCAGGAAGAAAGCCTACGTCCAGTGCAGTTCGGGAATAAAGCCCACATTCAGTACAGTTCAGGAAGAAAGCCTGCATTCAATTCAGTTCGGGAATAAAGCCCACATTCAGTACAGTTCAGGAATAAAGCCCACATTCAGTATAATTCGGGAATAAAGCCCCACACATTCAGCATAACTAGGGAACAAAGCCCAGGGAAATAAAGCCTCATCTCATTGCAGTTTGGGAACAAAGCCCACCGTCCAGACAGTCAGGGGAATAAAGCCTCATCTCAACACAGTTCAGGAATAAAGCCTCCTCTCAACAGTCCGGGAATAAAGCTCATGAGGAATAAAGCCTCATCTCAACAGTTCGGGAATAAAGCTCGGGAGGAATAAAGCCTCATCTCAACACAGTTCGAGAGATGAACAAGCCGGGAATGGCACTCTAGGAATGGAAATACAGTTCATGAATGAACAGGCCGAGAATGGCGCTCCAAGAATGGAAGCACGGTTCGGGAATGAACCAGGGGTCGCAGCACCTCACCATCCAAATCAACTCAACTAACACATGTAACGGTTCGGGAATGGACCACATCACAACACGGTTCGGGAATGAACCAGGGGTCGCAGCACCTCACCACCCAAATCAACTCAAACACGTGGAAAGTCAAGTGGCAGTTGGCTAGCCAGGTAAGTGAAAATGCATTGCATAGACTTTGATAGGATTGTCACTGTCACACACTGCACAAGTCCCATCAAAGTGGGGGCGACTGTAGGCATTGCATTTTTGCATGTGAAAACCCGATGATGAGCCTCATTTGGAGGCACTATCTTTTAAGTCACGGAAATCGCGGGAAACAGACGTCGGAAGGGAAGAGTCAAGAATTGACGGTTGTGTCGGATTTAGTTCACGTGTTTAGCTTCGGGTTCGCTGTTGGATCTCCGGTTTAAAACTTAACCTTAGCCCAAGCCCATTAAATCACATCCAGAGAAATAATTAATATATGTCACAAACCAAGAAGAAATTAAACATTTAAAATATATGTCACAAATTAAATTTAAATTAAATATAAGTAAATTAAAATTAATTAACTCACAAATGTAAACTAAATTGAAATTAAATAACTAATTAGATTAAATGTTAAATCTAAAAATCACAAACCAATTAAATAATTAAATTAAATTCGAATTAAATTAATTCCAATTCAAATTAAATAAACAAATTAAATATTAATCAAACAAAATACCAAATAATAAAACAAATAAAATCTAAATAATCACCTAACCAAAATAATAAAAAATACTTACCAGATTAAATAATTCACTTCCAAATTAAAATCAATCAAAATAATTTAATTCCTAATTTAATAAATCACTCACCTAATTAAACAAATCAATCACCTAAATAAAGAAATTCCCACCCAAATTACATTTTCTTACCTAAAATAATACACCCAATTAATTGATATTATTTCCTAATTAAGCCATGCAAACCCTAATTGATTCCCCTCACTATATAAACACACACTAAACTAAACCCTAAGCTACGAATCTCCACGGTAAAAATACAAAAAATATAACCCTAAGCTTCATCATCAACCTCTCATCAACTCACACGGCCCCACAGACCAGCCCCTCACAAAGACAAAAAAAAAACACTCTCACCACAAACGGCAGTGACCAAACAAAACACAATAACCCTTCTTCACGTAAGCATCAACCACCTCAACTATCCTATATACGCACAGCTCTCCTTCACTCGGTCCACAACTATTTTTACATCTCTCTCTCCCACTCATCACATGCGCTGATCAACCCCAAAGCAACACAGCCCAGCCTTTACTCACGTACAGACCTATCACGCCCCTAGCATCCAACGCCACAGCCCACACTTGGCATCCACTTCACGCCTAGACATCACTCACACATTCAGCCCTTTAGCCACGTCCCTTGCCTCTTCACGCTAATCAACACACGCCAAAAGCCTAAAAAACACTACATCACGTCCCTCACGCCTCTGCCCATCAGCCACGATTCACAGCCCACAAAAGACACACAAAGCCATAAACCGACACAAACCATCCACAAACACGCACCTGACCTACACCCTTATTTCACCGAAAACTGCCTACAAACTCTGTCCCTGTAAACACTAAAAATCCTGCCCAGTAAACTGCCTAAGAACACCACAAATCACCCCAAACAGTGAGTAAACCAGTCCCCGAAAATACCCCAAAACAGTGGCAAAACGGGACGAAAACAGCAGCCCCTAGCCTCCAAAAATCGCCAAAACAATGAACAAACGAGACCTGAAACAGTAAGCGGAAACCGCGAGGAAACAGCAGCAAAACGGAGTGAAAACAGCGGGGGGAAAACAGTGGAACAACAAGTTAAGACGCTAAACAAGTGAACCAGAAAAGTTGCGGAGTGATAGCCCTTCCGACGGTTGTAAACGCGAGTCCGGAAAACGACTTAAAAGGTTAGACCTGAGGGTACCTTTCACACCTTTTTTATTTGATTTTTATTGATTCTTTTAATTGTGTTTTAATTATTGAATATTGTTTGCATGTGATGTGTGTTGTGGCTATTGAGTAAAACGGAAAATACGTCATCTCTCGTGGTATATAGGATGGAAACCCAGACGTAAATTCCGTAGCCGATTCCGAATGGACGGTAGTGCGGTCTGTACTTGGGATACAACTCCACGTACCACTTGAGTAAATGGTGTATATTTCGCTTTATGTTATTTTGATTATCCTCACTTTATTATTCCGCCTTTTAATTTCCGCATGTTATTTATTTATGTTATGATGCGATCGAGCGCATGGGCTTAGTGAGTTAGTCCAAAGGTCCCCTCTTTGAGAGACGAAGAGCCTAAAAGGCCACCTTTGTGACACTACTTCGCCGCGCCGGACGAAGTGTGTTTGGGTTGAATGTACGTTCAATCGGGCATATGAAGTCCTACACTTTTATTGTCTTTATTTCATGTATTGTGATGTGACGCGCATGGGCTTAGTATGTTGGTCTAAAGGTCCTCTCCTTGAGAGACAAAGAGCCCCAAAAGGCCACCTTTACGGCAGTACTTCGCCGCGCCTCTTTTATTTAGTCATTCGCTTCATAATGTCTTTTTGAAAATTCATGCATCATATTGCATTGCGCATGGGCTTATCAAGTGAGATCAAAGGTCCTCCACTTTGAGGGATGAAAATGCTTAAAAGCTACCTTTGCTACAATGATTTGCCGCGCCCCTTAATCTGTTGTTATGTACGAGAAGTCATATATTCATATGTTCATGTATGTGTCATGTTGTTTACTGCATTTTGGAGGTCACTGCTGTAAACCGTTCGAACGCGTTCCGAAACGCCGCACGAACGCATGTTCTCTGTCTGGTCCCGTCGAACGCGTTATCAAACGCTATACGGACGTGAACCTTCTGTTTATCGTTCGAACGCGTTTACGAACGCTACACGAACGCGAATACACTGAATTGAGTCATTTTCATCACATGTGCGTCTGTGTCTATATCTATCTTCTTTTGCACCATGTCATAGCATGCTCACTTTAATGCCTAATTGCATCCCTAAGCGTCTTTTTGCATTATGTACTTAGTTGACCCTTTTATTTGTGCATGGACATGTAATGGCTATTTGTTTATGATATGTCTATGAAATCACATGTTCACCATCATTTGATTCGCCTTTATGTGTGCTTGTGTGGTTAGTATGTGCTTTCGTTTCCATGAATACAACATGCCAATGAAATTGCCTGTTTGTTGATTTAATGTACTTCGAAGCATGCAATCTTATATGTGAAATACATGTATATTTAGGCGCATATTTTATTTTATAAATGTGAATTTAGAAGCATGATACCCTTAGAAATAAGTGTTACTTCAGCTTGTTTAAATTATTATATAAATCCTTTCATTACAAGTGACATGAGTAAGGGACCATTCCGAACCCAACGGTTTGAGGTCTTCCCTTGCGAGGGGTGATGAGTGCGGCCTTAAATCTCATTTTCCCGGTTCACACCGGGTGGCGACTCCATATTATTTAGTACTTCCCAACTAGTGCCGCGAGCCTAGAAACGGCGTCGCCCAGGTCCTGTTGTCCTACAGTTACCTTTGTTGACTTTAAGTAATTCATTAAAGTGTTAATGATTTCTTTTGCAAGTTGACAAGTTGGCTTTAATGATAAAATTGAAAAATATCTATTTTTTTTATGCATTTTCGGCCAAGCTAGTAAAATGTCCAAGTGTTGGATATTTTTTGATTAACCAAAAACTCATCCAAAACTCCATTAAAAAGAAAACAAAAGAAGCTTGGGAGAAAGAAGAAGAAAGACAAATACAAAATCAAAGAAAGTTTGGAATTTAGTGAGTTTTTCCAACTTGCCATTAGAGAGAAAAATGTTCCTCTTTTTGTTGGCTTCATCTTGTGATGTTCTTGTGTTTTTCTATTCTTTATTCTTTGTGTTTTTGGAGGATAGAAGTTTGAGGATAGGGTTATGCATGTATAATGATCATAAAATGCTTCTAATGTGTTAATAAGCTTTCATTTGATAGTTTGAGAAACTAGTTGCCATTCTAGAGTTATTGACCCACTCTTAAATGACCTAGATTTGTTCTATAGTTATTTAATCGTGGTGAGACTTGATTGGTGTGGAAGAAACTTGATTGAAATGTTGGATTTAATTGATTTGGTCTAATTTGTCCAATTTGTTGAAATTGAAAAATTATGGTTTAAGACCTTCTCCAATTTTGGGGATTTTCATTTATGTTGTGTATTTGGATATGTATATGATGCATATAAAATATTGGGTTGATTGGATTTCATCTTAATGTGTTTTGAACATGTAAAGTGCAAAATGCACAATTTGCCCACCAATATGGGCTCACGACTTTGGCTCCAAATTTGGGGTTTTTGTTGCATTTTGAAATTTGATATGTAGGACATGTTAAATTCATCTTAGAAATAATTTAGAATCATCTAAAATTATTTTGAACAATTTAGGACTAAAATGAACAAAATGCAAAGTTTTTGGGCAATTCGGTAATTACCAAGAAATTTGATTTCTTGTGTAATTTTTCATAATTTGATAATTGGATAATTAAATAAATAATTTTATTTAATTGATCCGAGAAAAAGTATTGAAATCGGAAAAAAATTGGTTTTCCACTGTTCCGCTGCGTTACCGGATTTTCGCCATAAAACTCCTTCAACATAGACTAAAGTAGGTCAGATATACAATTCGATCTTCATGTCCTAACAGATTTACGGGAAGTCTTGTCGGATGTACTGGGTAGTCCAAAAACACTCATACGCAATGACAAATATAATAAACATGTATTGTAACAATAACAACAATGAAATGGTCATCCCTCAATAGTATATGACATTACATCCTAAATGCGGACCATATTACTGTCCATTCAGAATCAGCTATGAATCTTAGGTCTGGGTTTATATCCTATATACCACGGGATCACACGGTCGAATATAAATCATGTTTGGCTGGACATATTTCATGTCTAGCCAGACTTATCTCATAGTTCATAATTCATATATTAAACATAAACTTGCATATCATTTGATTTGAATAGTAAAATAGATATAAGCAATAAATTATGCACATGCATATTAAAGTAACCATAAGAATACTGGACATATGTAACAGATAACGATGATCATGATTAACATATGAAATAATTAAACATGCGATAAAATATGTGAAATAGTTAATCGGTAGGATATGTGTATATCTGGCCGGGTGTGTGCGCATGTACGGCCAGACATGATATGTGTATATCTGGTCGGGTGTGTGTATACCTCTTCACGTATGCTTTGGCTCTGGAGACTATCTGGTCGTTGGGTTGATGCTGGACTTGCACCCGATCGAAGGAAACTTCCAAAGGATGGTTTTGTGCTTTTTATTGTTTTATATTTCTCTTCCCATGGTATTCTTATATAATTTTCCACTAGTCTTTGGTGAGGGGTGAAACCCATTTTTATAGTGTAAGACGAAGGTTTGAGAATGGAATGGAAACAAGATCCATTCATTCCCTCTTGTCTGTCTCGGGTGATTAGCAATATGTCTGCAGTTACAGCTCAATTCATGTCCGCTTGGATGAAGGGTTTGAGATTTATATTCGGCCGGACTTAATTAGTCTCATAATTTTAGTTGATTGGATTTTGCACGTAGGATGACAGCTCAATACATTTCCGACCAACAATATAATTTGAATTATATGTCTAGCCGAATACAATTAAATCCCTAAACTTATGTAACTGTCAATCTGCTATGTTAATGATAGTTGCAGCATGTCCGACCGGGTTTAGGGTTTTCAAGGTACATCTGACTGGTTTTACTAGTTAAAAGTGAGTTTGGCCTAACATAGGTGATGTCTGGCTGACTATTGGATGTGTTCCCTATAATGTTTTTGTTTTTCAATGTTCATCTTCATATTTCCCCAACTTTCAGAAGGCGTCCCCATAAGAGACTTATCATCGGGATTTGCGTAAATTACAATGTATAGACATCCATAATTTGTTATTTGCATGTATCTGCTTTCACGTCTACTTTTTTTTGATTATCTTATTTATGCTTAGTCATTTTTATGTTACTCAATGTCATTCATGAATGCATGTTTAGTTAGTTTCGCTATACTATTTTAATATGTGATATGCATGAGCTTATTTTACTGTCCAAGATAAAATACATGACATGTTCTACTTAATGTGTGATCTGGGGATGATGTTTGACCAGACTTGTTCTATGTCCGACAGGATATATATTATATCTGGTTGTATGATCCCAATATATATGAGATGGAAACCCAGATGTAAGTTCGATAGCCGATTCTGAATGGACGGTAATATAGTTTGCACTCGGGATACAACACCATGTACCACTGGAAGATGTCCATTTCATTATGAATATGTCCAAATGCATGAGATGTGTACATAAATATGATATAATGTCCGGTCGAACATAAATATGATATCAATCCAACTATCTTATGTCTGGCCAAACTTCCCCGGAGCCAGGCCTATGAGATGTGTACTGTATTCTGATTTGTTGTTGTTTTGTTCATTTCTGGATATTTATATCTATTGTTATTATCATTTTACTACTTTTTTTTAATTAATTGATTGCATGTATGCTTTAAATCATCGCTGCATGAACTTGTAGTATAAGACATGCTGATACCTCATTTGAGCATATATATTATACTAGCATCAGTAAGGGACCATTCCGAACCAAAATGGGTTTAAGTTCAGATCTTTCAAGGGGTATAGTGCTGCCTTAAATCATTCACAGTGTCTCATACTAGATGACGATTCCCTTATTCTCCAGTTAGTCTCCTCGTGAAACTATTCATACTTTCTATGGGCTGTGAGTCCAACAGTGTAATGATCGCTGATGTCATAAGCATAGCGGTAAACCCTGCTTCGCTTCTACATCAATATTTATCTTTTAACAATGGAACGAAACCAAAGTAGCTAAGGTTTACCTTTAACATATGAGAGAATGAATTTATGTTCCTCCTTGTTGGTGTATGAGTAAGCCATACCTAAGGAAGATATGAGACTTCCAACGTATATAAGAGGAATAGGGTTGGAAAGGTATATGCAGATGTTTAAGCACACGCAGAGCATGGTAGATTAGTCAAGAGACAACTAACAGACTCTGAAACGGCCATCAGCGACAATTCCAGAGTAGACCGGTTGAAAACATTGTGAATAAAATGGTAGAACATCTACAGAACCTGACTAATGTTATAGCCAACTTGACCACACCTCAGACAACAAGGGCTGAAACTAGTGAGATGAGGCACGTGGGGCTTGAAAATCAAATGGCTGAAGAAACTCTTGTTTTAGATGATGATGATATGGTTGAATACGCTCCATGTCGAGTTCAAAATGTTAGCTATGACCAAGTTTGATGGGAGACCTCAAGGCACACCTCTGCCAATATGTGTCTATAATGAGTGTTACTGGCCTATCTGAGCTCCAAGTTCTAAAGATATTTGCATGTCGCTCAAAGGAGAACCAATGATATGGTACCACAGCCTGGAGAAGAGAATAATGAATAATTGGGAAACCCTGGCAGAAGCATTCTTGAACCATCAAGGGTACCGAGCCCTTCATATATAACAAACTAATGAGAATAACTTCCATGATATCTGACTTTCGACAGTTGAAGAAGATTGTTATGGACCTTGAAGAGAAAGAGGCTGAGAATCGAAATGCCTACAGTCGGAATAAAAAGACCGCTGAAAGACCTTCTGAAATAAAGCTCTGTCATGCTGTAATAACTACTATCAGAAACAGAAGATTTCAAACCTTGGCAAACCTCCATCAAAGGTGTTCGAGAAATTAAAGAAACAATGTATGTTGAAACCCCTGGAACCAAGACCGTTGCCAAACCCAATCCGGGTTACACGTAATTATTGGTTAGAGAATCACACACACGCGGAGAAGCATTTGAAAAGTGAAACCGTTGTTGAAATTGAATTTTGAATTTAGATAATGCTCACATTTTGAAAGAGATGGAATTTAAATGAAATTGTTTTGATAACATGTGAAGAGTCATTGCATGATAAAGAAAATTTAGGAAGCAAAATCCATGATCTGAGAACCTCGGGGGACAGCCCTAATAGAAGACTGACGGTACCTCCACATAATAATTATCGTGACTCCTGCACTCCTACAAGTCGAAGAGCGGGCACGCAACTAAAGATCATTTGCACACATGCAAACATACAATTAATATTTCTTCTGTAGGAAAATTAGAACAAAGCAAACCCTTAAGAGTTAGAGAAAGATATTGAAAGCTTAATTGCAGTCAAGAGTTGAAGCCTCCAAGACATGAAGCACCTGACAATTAGACGGATGAGATACTGGGGGTGAAGCCCGCCTAAAAAATACTAGAGGCGGAGACCGCCCGGATATGATAGTTAAATGCCGCCCAACTAAGTTTTGAAATGACTATAGCAGAAAAAATGAGGTCAGATGATGGAATACTCCGAGAATGAAGTGAAACCTCAGGAATAATTAAGAGTATTAGACAACCTTGGGAATGAAGCCTCATGATGACGATTTAGGAATGAAGCCTTGATGGATGGAGTCTCTCGATGACGATTTGAGAATGAAGCATTGAATGATGAAGCCTCACGATGACGATATGAGAATGAATCATTGAAAAATGAAGTCTCACGATGAAGATTTAGGAATGAAGCCTTGAGGGATAAAGTCTCACAATGACGTTTTGGGAGTAAAGCCTTGGGGGATGAAGTCTCACAGTGACAATTTAGTATTGAAGCCTTCAGGGATGAAGCTTCACGGTGAAGATTTAGGATTGAAGCCTTCATGGATGAATCAGGCATACCTTCAAAGCATTCGGAACAAAGCTCACACCATTCAGAGCATCAAGAATAAAGCCCGAGACAAAAAATATCTCATCGCTGATTGAAACATCAGAGAACCTGAAGGCCCATTAAAAAACAATCAAACTACCACACAACTAGTTAAGTCTGGTGATGCCCAACGAACTAGGTAAGTAAAAATACATACATGATTTTGATAGACTTGTCATTGTCACACATTACACAAGCCTACCAAAGTTGGGGTGACTGTAGACACAGTATTTTTATGCATAGCTCGATAATGAGTCTCCTACGGGGACACCCTCTGAAAATTGGAAAATGGAAATGATGAATTCATAAACGAAATGAACTCCAAAGAACTTCGGTAAACACAACCAAAATTATGATGGACATCACCTATGTCTGGCTTACCTTGTCTCTAGCCAAAAAATCCGGCCGGACATACCCTGAAAACCCTAAATTCGGCCAGACAAATACAATTGTTATTAAATAAGTAAATTATCAGTTACCAAAGATACGAGATCTGATTATGGCCGGTCGGATATAGAATTCAAATTACACATCCGGCCAGATATGGATTTGAAGGGGTTATTTAGGGGGTGAATCCGGTAACGCAGCGGAAGCGGTGAAAATCCGATTTTCAGATTTCAAAACTTTTTCTCGGATTAATTAAATAAACATATTTATTTAATATTCCAATAATCAAATTATGAAAATAAATTCAATAAAACAATTTTAAGTGAATTTACCGAAATACCCTTGCTTTGTATTTTTGTCCATTTTAGTCCGAAATTGATCCAATCAATTTTGAATGATTCTAAATCATTTCATGAACTTATGATGTTCAAAACATCAAAACACCAAAGCAAGCAAAATCCCCATTTTTCCTTACAAAGCCGAGAGCACCACCTTGGACCACATTTGTGCACTTCGTCATTTCATGTCTCAAAACACATCTAAATGTAATCCAATGAACATGAAACTTTATATGCATCATATACACACACAAATACACAACATATATGAAAAGCCCCAAATTTGGAATTAGTTAAGAACCCTAATTTTTCAATTTCCACAAATTGGACAAATTAGACCAAATACATTAAATCAATTACTTCAATCATCATTCTTCCATCCAATCCAAGTCTCAACACAATGAAACAACTCAAGATCAAATCTAGGTCATTTAAGAGTGGGTCAACAACTCTAGATTAGCAACATGGTTTCCAAAACCTTATAAGAAAGTTTATCACTACAATAGTCATTCACTTCCTTCATCATACATGCTTCACACTTCCAACAAAACTTCCATCCAACAAAACACAAAGAATAAAGAAAAGAATAACTTAATAACATCATAAGATGTAGCCTAGATCATAAGGAACATTTTCCTATCTAATAGTAAGTTGAGAAAACTTACTAAATCCAAGCCTTTTCTTTGATTTTATCCTTTCTCCTTCACAAGCTTCTTTGGTTTTCTTTCAATGGAGTTTAGGTTAAAGTGTATTAGGTTAACAATTAAATGAAATGAAAAACAATTTATACTTGTAACATTTCCACCTTGGCCGAAATTCAAAGCCAAATACAAGAAATTGTAATTTCAATTTCATTTCAATTATCATTATATCAACTTGCACAAATATCTTATAAACTACTTTATTAGATATTTATTTTGGTCAACAAATGCAACTAATGTCATTTACTTTAAATATCCTAATGTAAGATATTTATATTTTAATTAATTTAATCATTTAACAATTAAATAATTAATTAATTAATCAAATACAAATATATTAAATATATGTATAATATTTACATTAAATATTAAAAACATATATTCATTTAGAAAATAAGTCAAATAACTCATTTTGACTATTAATTAATGTGTATTTAAATTAATCAAGTATTAAATGTAAATACACAATAATTAAGGAAATGACTATCCAGTCTCTTTAACATGTATCTTGCGTTTAACCATTAAACGACTTTATAAATAATCAATATTATTTATTAATGTTGCTCTAGTGCTCTACGAGTATGTTTCATTATTGAGACTCTCTAGGTTCAGGTATATCCGTCACGAAATCAAATTTCGTGTCCATAATCTATCCACCCGTAGATTATGACGATCACGGATAATCTCGTTGAACCATACAGGTCAAGGTCATCGCAAATGTATAATTCCTCCGTCACAGGTATCCGGATAAATCCCAGAGATATAGATGTAAACGTCAAATCTCTATCGGGATTATCCAGTCGACTATTCCATTACCAATCTCAAAAAGAATGTTTAGAACTAGCTTCTAAACTTACCACGGGCCCATGGTTTTATCTGATTGCTAATCATATGGACTACCTATGCTCTGATACACAGAACTGACGGATCCTATCTTGATACACATAGGACACCCTGAGGATCTATCTACACCCAACGAACAGGCGGAGGTCTGATCTAAATAGATCGGTGACGTGACTGCCGTCTAAGTGTAGAAGATGTCTCATGTGCCCACAATGGCATCTCAAGTCTAAGAATCACAAGTGCTACTCAACCCAAGAAGATTCTTATTGACGCTGGTGTACCATCCATTAAGAATCTTCGGTGAGTCGTTCAGTGTTTATTCGCTATAAACACCTACACGTCTATACTAGTCTCCAAGACTTATGGTTCATTGAGAAACCATTGGAATCATATATTCCAGTATACGACATGTACCGGTCTCAACGGGTTTACTATACTGACCAAGTAGTGTAAACCTTGACCAGGAACTGTCTGAGAATGACAACGTCATGATACATCTCAATGTCCGTTGCGACGCTTTTGCAACTGTATCATGACTAATCATTCTAGGGTCATTACGTCTTTACCATATAGAAAGATAGATTATATTATGGAAACTGCATATATTATTCATAATAATAATATTTTACAGAAGTATTTAACAGAAATACAACCGGGAATTGGCGCTCTGAGCACCAACCCCAACAAAATCTCCCACTTGCTCTAGTGCCAATATCGATTGTATCTAATACCCATCGACTCTACGTGTTTATCAAACAACTTCGGAGGTATGGCCTTCGTCAGCGGGTCTGCTACATTATCTTCACTCGGTACCTTGCACACAACAATATCCCCTCGCGACACGATCTCTCGAATGATGTGGTACTTGCGTTCCACATGCTTCGACTTCTGATGCGCCCTCGGTTCCTTTGCTTGTGCAATGGCTCCAGTATTATCACAGTATAACGAAATCACATTCTCGATACTTGGGACAACTCCCAATTCTGTGATAAAATTCTTTATCCACACAGCCTCTTTTGCAGCTTCAGAAGCTGCAATATATTCCGCCTCAGTGGTGGAATCAGTTGTCGATCCCAGTTTGGAACTCTTCCAACAAACTGCACCTCCGTTAAGGGTAAAGACAAATCCAGATGTAGACTTTCTACCATCGGGATCCGATTGGAAATCGGAGTCTGTATACCCATTAACCTGCAGTTCGTTTCCTCCATATACAATCAACTTATCCTTAGTACCTTTAAGATACTTTAGGATATGTTTAATGGCCATCCAATGGTCATTACCTGGATTGGACTGATATCGACTAGTTACGCTAACAGCGAAACTGATATCAGGCCTCGTACATAACATGGCATACATTATGATACCCAAACACGAAGCATAAGGTTGGTTAGACATTCTAACCTTCTCATCTTCTGTTTGTGGACACATCTTCTTAGAAAGATGAATCCCATGTCTGAACGGTATGTTTGCTGTCTTACAGTTACCAAAGCTATACCGTTCCAAGATCTTATCTACGTACGTTGATTGCGATAACCCAATCAGCCTCCTTTGTCTATCTCTATAGAGTTTTATCCCTAAAACATAGGAAGCTTCTCCCAGGTCCTTCATGTAGAAATTCTTACAGAGGTACGCTTTGACGCTTTGCAACATACCTAAATCATTCCCAATGATTAGGATGTCATCAACATATATGACTAAAAATACGACCATGCTCCCACTGGCCTTCTGATACACACAGGATTCTTCCGAATTCTTGAGAAAACCAGACGATCTAATAATCTCATCGAATCGAAGATTCTAACTTCGTGAAGCTTGTTTAAGTCCATAAATGGACTTTTTAAGCTTACACACCATACCCGAGGTTTCGCTGGACGTGAAACCTTCCGGCTGTTCCATATAGATTTCTTCATCAAGAAATCCATTTAGAAAAGCCGTTTTGACATCCATTTGCCAAATCTCGTAGTCATGATATGCAGCTATAGAAAGCAAAATCCGGATAGACTTAAGCATTGCTACCGGCGAAAAAGTTTCATCGTAGTCGACGCCAGGTCGCTGCGTGTAACCTTTTGCTACCAGTCGGGCCTTGTAAGTTTCAACCTTACCGTCAGGCTTGCGCTTCCTCTTGTAAACCCATTTACAACCGATAGGAACAATTCCTTCGGGAAGCGGAATCAAGTCCCAAACTTGATTTTCATGCATTGAGTCTATCTCGGATTTCATGGCACTTTGCCATTTCACGGAGTCGATGTCCAACATCGATTCTCTATAGGTGAAAGGATCTGTCTCTTCAACTAAGAGAACATCCAGACTCCTTTCTTGTATCAAATACAAGCGTTCAGGAGGTCTAGATACCTTTTCCGACCTACGGAGTGTGTGTGTTGAAGGTCCTTCATCTACTTGAACTTCAGGTTCCTCCGTTGGCTCGTTGTTTTCAGGTTGGACTTCATCAATCTCAACCTGTCTATGATCACCAACTTCTGACAAAAATTCTACTTCTAGAAATTTTACGAAGCGAGCTACGAACACATTTCGATGCTCGGTATCATAGAACAGATATCCCCTCGTGTTCGAGGGATATCCAACAAACCTAAACTTTTGCCCTCGAGGCGAAAGCTTACTTTGCTGAGTTACCCTGACATAGGCAGGACAACCCCAAACCTTAATATAATTAAGATTCGGTCTCCTACCGAACCATATCTCATACGGTGTCATAGGAACAGCCTTTGAAGGAATCTTATTCAAAAGATGTGCGGCTGTTAAGAGACAGTAACCCCATAAGTAATAGGGCAAATCTGTGAAACTCAACATCGATCGGACCATATCCAATAAAGTCTGATTTCTCCTTTCAGATACACCATTGTGTTGTGGTGTACCTGGAGGAGTATATTGAGCGAGAATCTCATTCTCCTTCATATAATCCATGAACTCACCACTCATATATTCGCCGCCTCAATCTGATCGAAGGCATTTAATATATTTACCAGTTTGTTTTTCTACTTCATTTCGGAACTCTTTGAACTTTTCAAAGTTTCCGATTTATGTCGCATCAAATACACATAACCGTACCGTGATAAATCATCGGTAAAGGTAATGAAGTACGAATAACCACAGTGAGCAGTTTGACTTAGTGGACCACATACATAAGAATGTACGAGTTCCAGTAAGTTAGTGACGCGGTGTCCAACACCAAGAAAATGGGGCTTTGATCTTACCCTGAATACAGGATTCACAAGTTGGATAGGACTCAATGGTAAGATCTGATATCAAACCATTCCTAACCAATTGGGTAAGGCGTTTAACGCCAATGTGACCAAGTCTCATATGCCAAAGTTCAGTATTATTAATTACAGGTAAACTACGTTTATTAACTCCAATATTTAATATATCTTTTGAAGTTTGCAATGTATAATGACCATGCTGGTTTGGACAACTAAGGATCTGAATATTATTTTTATCATATAAATACAAAGAACTATTCTTAATATTAATACAATAGCCTTCTGTATCCAATACAAAAAAGTGATATAATATTAGCGACACATCCTGGTACAAAATGACAGTCATATAACAAAAGTGTCCCATTCGGCAATGAGATCTCGCATACTCCCACTGCAACTGCATCCAAAGAGTCTCCACTCCCGAACCGCAACTGCATCTCTCCAGGCTTCAGTTTCCTACTTTCCTTCAGCATCTGCAACGAATTGCAAATGTGAATGGGACAAGCAAATCTAAAATCCAGCTGGATGTAACGGCTTCACAAGCCAAAGATAAATCAATAACTGGAAAAATAAAAGTACCTGATGTTGAAGCTCTGTCTCTCCTCACTTGGGCAATGTAATCAGGACAGTTCCTTTTCCAGTGCCCAACTTTGCCGCAGTGGTGGCATTTGTCTTCAGAAGCCCTTTTGGGCTTTGCAATCTTCGCCTGTTGTTGAGGACCAAAAGCCTTCTTCTTCTTCTTGCCTTTCTTGTTCTTTCCCTTGGACCATCCTTAGGAAGAAGCCGAAAGAGAAGTAGTTCTAGGAGGGCGAGTCGGTACTCCCTTCTTAAGGTCCTCTTCTGTCGTGAGCAACATCCTATGTAGCTCCTGGTAGGTACAGACAGTCCCGTGCATGTTGAAGTACATCACGAACTGGCGAAATGAAGCTGGCAATGAACCAAGAATGACACTCCTACCGAGAATGTCATTCAAGATGAGATTATGTTGCCTCAATTGATCGATCAAATCGATCATCTGAAGAACATGTGGGCTGACACTCTGCCCCTCATCCAGACGCGCATGGAACAGTTCCATGGCGACTTTGTGAACAATAACTTGTTCCTGGTTCTCAAACGATTGTCTCAATCGCGTCATCATACTATAGGAATCTAACATACCATAGTAGTGTTGCTTGAGTTTCGGAGACAGTGAACTAAGGATGTATGATTTAACCCTTAAATCATCATCCTTCCAATTTCAAAAACTTGGCGTTCCTCCTCCGAAGCATCCTCGCCCACTGCAAGGGGCAACGGACCCTCAAGAACATAACCCAGCTTCTCGGAATCGAGGACAATCCTCAAATCCAATTCCCAGTCTGCAAAGTTCTCAGCGCCTTTCAGTTTGTTCGCATCAAGCATACACGCAAACTGATTTGTGGATTGTGCCGCCATCGCCAATCTATCATATAGATCACGAAAAACGGTTAGCAGAAATTAAGCAGTTTCATATAATATCAAAAGCATAAAGATCATGGATTTTTAATCTAATATGCCCCTCCCACTAAATCATGCAATACTGTAATCCCAAAACAGAATACATATATTTAATAATTAAATTAAATATTAATAGTGAAAAGTGGATCCCGTGAATATATTTCAGCTCACAGCAGAGGCACGGTCTCGCCTACGTATATTTATCAGGTAGACAACTCATTTGTCAATCATTCACTAATGACTCCTAAGTAACCGGTCCTGGCCGTTTCTCGTTGTCGCTGCGAAGGCAGGCCCACAAGGAGACGTACCAAGGTTAAACTCGTCAATGATAAACTCAAGTTACTTACGTAATTCTGACAGCTAGGGCACGTTCAGAATTCCGCTTTTACTTGAATTTACCTAGTATCTAATATACATCCGGTATAAATAAATCTTTATCGGCTACACCCACAGTAGAGGCACGGTCTCGGATGTAGTCACAAAGAGATATTCATAAACCGTATTGACAAGACGGACCATATAACATGCATCAATTACATAATTACATTTAAACCTTATTATTAGGGATTTTCCGCTAAGTGTCATACACCCTAAATCTAACCAGTTTAGATCCTAATAAGCATGCCAAAGTCAAGAAAACATGATTAAACATTGATTCAATGAAGGCTAATCATTTTAAGTGGCCTAGAATCAGACTCGCTCTAATACCATTTTGAAGGGGTTATTTAGGGGGTGAATCCGGTAACGCAGCGGAAGCGGTGAAAATCCGATTTTCAGATTTCAAAACTTTTTCTCGGATTAATTAAATAAACATATTTATTTAATATTCCAATAATCAAATTATGAAAATAAATTCAATAAAACAATTTTAAGTGAATTTACCGAAATACCCTTGCTTTGTATTTTTGTCCATTTTAGTCCGAAATTGATCCAATCAATTTTGAATGATTCTAAATCATTTCTAAGATGAACTTATGATGTTCAAAACATCAAAACACCAAAGCAAGCAAAATCCCCATTTTTCCTTACAAAGCCGAGAGCACCACCTTGGACCACATTTGTGCACTTTGTCATTTCATGTCTCAAAACACATCTAAATGTAATCCAATGAACATGAAACTTTATATGCATCATATACACACACAAATACACAATATATATGAAAAGCCCCAAATTTGGAATTAGTTAAGAACCCTAATTTTTCAATTTCCACAATTGGACAAATTAGACCAAATACATTAAATCAATTACTTCAATCATCATTCTTCCATCCAATCCAAGTCTCAACACAATGAAACAACTCAAGATCAAATCTAGGTCATTTAAGAGTGGGTCAACAACTCTAGATTAGCAACATGGTTTCCAAAACCTTATAAGAAAGTTTATCACTACAATAGTCATTCACTTCCTTCATCATACATGCTTCACACTTCCAACAAAACTTCCATCCAACAAAACACAAAGAATAAAGAAAAGAATAACTTAATAACATCATAAGATGTAGCCTAGATCATAAGGAACATTTTCCTATCTAATAGTAAGTTGAGAAAACTTACTAAATCCAAGCCTTTTCTTTGATTTTATCCTTTCTCCTTCACAAGCTTCTTTGGTTTTCTTTCAATGGAGTTTAGGTTAAAGTGTATTAGGTTAACAATTAAATGAAATGAAAAACAATTTATACTTGTAACATTTCCACCTGGCCGAAATTCAAAGCCAAATACAAGAAATTGTAATTTCAATTTCATTTCAATTATCATTATATCAACTTGCACAAATATCTTATAAACTACTTTATTAGATATTTATTTTGGTCAACAAATGCAACTAATGTCATTTACTTTAATATCCTAATGTAAGATATTTATATTTTAATTAATTTATTCATTTAACAATTAAATAATTAATTAATTAATCAAATACAAATATATTAAATATATGTATAATATTTACATTAAATATTAAAAACATATATTCATTTAGAAATAAGTCAAATAACTCATTTTGACTATTAATTAATGTGTATTTAAATTAATCAAGTATTAAATGTAAATACACAATAATTAAGGAAATGACTATCCAGTCTCTTTAACATGTATCTTGCGTTTAACCATTAAACGACTTTATAAATAATCAATATTATTTATTAATGTTGCTCTAGTGCTCTACGAGTATGTTTCATTATTGAGACTCTCTAGGTTCAGGTATATCCGTCACGAAATCAAATTTCGTGTCCATAATCTATCCACCCGTAGATTATGACGATCACGGATAATCTCGTTGAACCATACAGGTCGAGGTCATCGCAAATGTATAATTCCTCCGTCACAGGTATCCAGATAAATCCCAGAGATATAGATGTAAACGTCAAATCTCTATCGGGATTATCCAGTCGACTATTCCATTACCAATCTCAAAAAGAATATTTAGAACTAGCTTCTAAACTTACCACGGGCCCATGGTTTTATCTGATTGCTAATCATATGGACTACCTATGCTCTGATACACAGAACTGACGGATCCTATCTTGATACACATAGGAAACCCTGAGGATCTATCTACACCCAACGAACAGGCGGAGGTCTGATCTAAATAGATCGGTGACGTGACTGCCGTCTAAGTGTAGAAGATGTCTCATGTGCCCACAATGGCATCTCAAGTCTAAGAATCACAAGTGCTACTCAACCCAAGAAGATTCTTATTGACGCTGGTGTACCATCCATTAAGAATCTTCGGTGAGTCGTTCAGTGTTTATTCGCTATAAATACCTACACGTCTATATTAGTCTCCAAGACTTATGGTTCATTGAGAAACCATTGGAATCATATATTCCAGTATACGACATGTACCGGTCTCAACGGGTTTACTATACTGACCAAGTAGTGTAAACCTTGACCAGGAACTGTCTGAGAATGACAACGTCATGATACATCTCAATGTCTGTTGCGACGCTTTTGCAACTGTATCATGACTAATCATTCTATGGTCATTACGTCTTTACCATATAGAAAGATAGATTATATTATAGAAACTGCATATATTATTCATAATAATAATGTTTTACTGAAGTATTTAACAGAAATACAACCGGGAATTGGCGCTCTGAGCACCAACCCCAACAGGATTAAGTGGTCAACGCACGAGCAGAGCTGAAGTCACGGATTGATTAATAGTCGACCTGACGTAGAATTCAAATTCAATATCCGACTAGACATGAGTTATAGACTATGATTATGCCGACAAACGGGAGCTCAGAAAAAGATATTGTCTCTCTTCCCATTTCCAGACCAAGCCTATCACTATAAAAATAAGGGCTTCCCCATCCACAAATGATGCAAAAATCATATCCAGTATCAAAACTCGGAAACCTTACATCCACAAGAACGAGAGCAAAATATGTACGAATCAAAGGAGTTCCACCATTCGGATACGAATCCAGCATCAACCAGATGATCAGAGATGTCTTCTGAGTTACAACACACACATAAAGGTATGACTGAGGGCACATTTTTCAATATTTCTGTATTTTGGAGTTTCTGTCTTTAACATGGTATCTCCGACTTGACGTACATCAAGTCCTGGTCGAACATCCATACACATCTGGTCGCCTATAAACATGTCAGATCATTCTTACCGTTTTCCCTAGTTAATCACATGCTTAGTTATTTTTTTTATGTTGCGCTTGTTACCATTAATCTATGCATGTTTATTTGTTTCATTTTGATATTTTAATTGATGGTACGCATGCGTTTATTCTACTGTCCAAAATAATATGCATGCTATGCTCTGCTTACTATGTGATCTATGAATGAATTCTAGCCAGATTTGTCATATGTCTGGTCGGACATGAATGATATTCGGTTTTGTGATCCTGTAGTATATAAGATGAAAACGCATACGTAAGTTCTATAGTCGATTTCAAATGGACGGTAGTATGGTGCGTACTCGGGAGACAACTCCACACACAATTGAGAGATGTCTATTCTGTTACTTTTATATTCAGAATGCATGATTGTTGTACTTGTTATTGCATATGTATGTTTCTATGTTTCCTTAATACGCAGTATATCTGGCCAAACTTCAATTAAGTCCAGCAGGATAAAAAAGATTAAATTTTATATCTAGCCGACCTTAGGCCATATCCTGTCAGCCTCTCTGAGGCCATGCCCACATAATACTTATTTTAGTATGTTTTAGCTTGTTTAATTATTGTTATAATTTCTTATTTCAACATATACACTCCATTTATTTACCGCTTTTCACGTTTGCGCTATGATGTGTGCTTTATAAACTGCATTGCATGTGACTGCGTTATAAGATATGAACATTTAAGTGTAAATATTATACTGGCATCGGTAAGAGACCATTTAGAACCCAAATATGTTTATGGTCGGATCTTGCGAGCGGTGTAATGTGACTTTAAATTATTCTGGTGTCTCATACTGAGTGGCGACTCTATTATTCTCCAGCTAGTCATTATATAGGATTATTCATACTCTTTACAGGCTGCGATCTCAACAGTGTAGTGGTCGCCGACGTCATAGGCATAACGGTAAACCTCACTTCGCTCCTATAGTGTCTGGTTCATAGTTTTCGTATTGAGTGTTTGTTTCACTGCTCTCATCTGGTGATCGGTTATATAACTCCAGCTGGCACATTGATTATTCACATCCATTTGTAGTGTCTAGTTCACGGATCTTGTTTGGATGACCGATTATATGACCCCATGTGACACTTTGATTATTCACAGCTCCCATATTTAGTATCTGGTTATGCAGTCTCATGTGGTATTATTCAAATTTATCATTGATGTGTGGTCACTGAAAATGTTTCGTAAATTGATACATTGTATTGATAATGTATATTTTATTTATATATATGTATAAATTATAGATTTTTCATATACTCGCATCATTGAAATTGATGGACACATACACACATATATCTTAATAATCATGAAGATTTTTTATAAAACCAATTAAGGTGGGTTATTTAATCCATACTGAGTGCGTGATTTTACTCACCCCTTCATTAACACATTCAGGTGGTGTTTTAGGAGACCAAGACTTCGAGGAGTAGATTGGACGTCACAAGTTCATGAGTTGTTTGGAGTGAGGTTCCCTTGCAACTCATTATTTCTATGTATTTTATCGAGGCTCTCGGCTCATTCATAGATGATTATGTATGAGTTTATATAGCTTGGAGTGGATGCGTATATTTTTATGGACCTTTGTGTTTTATTTTTAAAACTCTTATGGGTGGTCACAATTATTGTGGGAATTTCTATTGCTCGTTTTAATTTGATGATGTTGTATTATTTTTTCGTTTTACAAGTCCCAGGGGCATGTGTCTGACTTTGACTATTTTATTTTTAATTGAAATTTGTATATAATTATATAATTATCTTTGACTCCGGTTTTGGGTCGTGACAACTTTGGACAACCTTAAAGAAACTATATTAATTAAAAAAAATTGATTAGTGCAACATATTAGTCTCTTAGAAATTAGAAAAATATGCTCTAAATAAATTGAAGAAAAAAATGTACTTGAATCCATTCCCATAAAATTAGAGAAGTGAAGTGATAAATTATCATAATTTTATTGGATTATCATATGGATGATATGATATCATTATAAAATAGATTTATTGAAAATCCGTATGGCTCTAAGGTTCTGACCTTATGTGGAATAATCCAAACCTACTATATATAAGATATGTCAAAGGTAGAGTTACTATGGTACGATTTCAATCAAACACCCTTAATTCTAATCAACTGCCACAGTAAAAACAATAATTAAAGTGCGAAAAGTAAATGAGCAATCAACATAAAGATTTTATTTACGTAGTGGAAAACTCTTGCAGAGTAAAAAAACCACTACGAGTATAGGCTACCACTCAAATCCACTATAATAGAGAAAACTTACAGCGATGGTATAAGATCTATGAAAACAACTTTGCCGACTCAAATACCTCTAGATTGTAACAATTTGAATAACTCCTCGAGCCTGCACCAAGCTGCCTTCAACAGAACCTCTGAAGTCTCTGAGTGAATCCAATCTGCGAACTCGTAATGTCGAAACTCCGACTACCAATCACCTCATCGGAACTCTGAAAGATTAGGGTATTGGGTAAGAGTTGCGTTTTGAGTTGATGATTTATTAAAGAACAATCTCACCAAAAGAAAGAAGAGAATGGAATCAACTTAGACTTCAAGGTGATTTCACAATAGGGATGAAACAAAAGAAATTAGAGCTCTGAATAATATGTTTCAAATACAAGTGAAGTGGCTAAGGCTATATTTATACAGGTAGGGTTTTCCTAGTCCACAAAATCCTTGAAAACGAGTCCAAAATAACAAAATCTCGCAGTCTCATTCGAACGCCGAACGCACGCGTAGCGAAGGCGCTATGTTTCGTAAATCCTGACGAACGCATGACGAACATGAACTCTTTAGAAGGTTTCGTTCACACGAGATGAAGAACGCACCATGCACGGGAAGCCTCTGTCCAATTTCGTTCGAACGTTATCACGAACATGACACTAATGAACCATGTTCGAACACAATAACAAACACAACAAGGGCGAACTTCTGATATTTTCATGCAAAGTCTTCCAAATACTAGTCCAATTGCTCTGAGATCTTCAATACTCATTACAATTCAATTGAATTTGTTTTGTTACGAAAGTTACCAACATACTTGGAACCAACATTTTTTTTTATCTTAGTTAATAAATTAAACTACATAACATATTCGATTCTCTAAAGTTTAGAAATTGTACGGGTCAAATTTGGATCAGTGACTTAAATATCATTATGTCACAGGCTCACGCATCAGACATGTATAAGAACATGCATAGTGGCCTTCATCAGGCCCAAAACAGCATTATGGGCTGCCACCAAGGCCCAATTGATGTAATGACGAGCTTACACACATGAACTGTGAGTCCATACTCCCAAAGGGAAGAACTCATATGGCCTAAAGGCCTCCAAGAGCTCACACGACTCGAAAGGGCTCAACCAGACCCTAATCGTGCTACTTGCTGTCCCAGTCAACATCCATGTATTATATAGTGTCCCATTCGACATTATCAACCAGTCTACGCACAAATTCCTCATTAATAAGGAAACTAAGTATTTAGATCACGACATAACACTTATAAAATTCTCGATTATATGTCGAAATAAATTATGCCTGAAATTGTGAAATGACTTAACTATATTTCCATTCAAAGTCGGATTAGAAAATACTCAAATGTTATATTAAAACTGCAACCCTATACTGAAGGTAGATTTTCATTTTTTTTCATCTAATAAATAGGTTAAGTTCACTTTGTCCACGAAATTTTAAAATATCCCCTTTTCATTTCAAAACTTTATAAGTAAAACTAATTTACGTTATTTAAGAAATGGAAAATTAATAATTTATTAAATCAGATAAAAAAGAGTACTTAGAGAATTTTTGTGGAAAATAGCGAATGATTGGGTCTCGAGGGCATGACTAAATTATTTTAACTCTTTAAAATATGTGTGAAATTACTGTACATGGTGTGTCATTTGCAGAAAAATTAAGACGCGACAGTGACAAAGTTTGATTAATAAACGTGCGTTGCTAAGCTTTCAAATGATGGTACTATTATCCACATTTATAATAATAGTAGAGCGTGGAAGCCAACGCAGCATCGAAAATGATCAAGTACAGTATTTGCTCGTGCCTACGGCATGATGTTACAGAATTACATGATTTTATTTTTTAATTAAATGATGTCTGTGCCTACGGCACGGTGTTATAGTATTTGGCCGTGCCTATGGCACGATGTTACAGTATTTACCCGTGCCTATGACACGGTGTTACAGAATTAAATGATTTTATTTTTTAATTAAATGATTTTATTTTAACTTTCTATTTTTTAATTTGAAAATTTGAAATTTTTTGACATTTTCCATTAATCAATTCACTCTCTTTCCTCCAATTACCAATGAAATGATCTGGGCCGTCAATTAAGCCACATAAAGAGAGTCGTTGGATACACTATCTTTCCTCCAACACCATTCTCTTTTATTATATATATATATATTATATATATATATATATATATTATATATATATATATATTATTTTTTTTAAAAGAAAAATCTGAATCCATATTTTACCATGATTTAAAAAAAAAATATCGGTTGGAAGGGATCAGGATTTGTCAATTTTGATACTATCTCGAATTTCTATTTTTTAAATAAGACGAAAAATCGTTCCAAACCTTGATTGAGATTTAGGATTTTTTTAGACAAAAAAATCAAGAATTGAATTGAAGGCGCAAAAAAGTGATGAGAATCCATACTTTCAAAAATCTTGAAACCTGATCTTTTAAAGACCAGTTATAGATGAACTTTGTTTTGTTTTACGCTCATGTTCAGTAATAAATTCCTACACAAATGCACTTCTAAGAATTAGAATCTTCCTCTTTTCATTGTAATTAGCAATTAATTTGAGTTAGAGTTTTTCAATTCAGAATCTAGAATTTAGAATTGAGAAATTATTTTCTAGAGTTATTCATTGACTTATATAGCCTCATGTTTCCTCTGTAAATGGATGTTTCATTTCTTCAATTGACATTTGTCATTTACTGAACTTCTTTAATATGCATTCAATACATTTGTCACATGATGTACTAAAATATAAGATTAGATGTAATTACACATGTTATTATGTATGCTAAACTAAGCTTGCATGTTAAGTGATACACTCAAAAAGTGGTTCTTTACTTCCAAGTATAAGAGTGTCGAAGTAATAAAATAACCCGATAAGTCCGGGATCGATCCACAGAGAATAAATTTAATTAGAAAAAAATAATAATTCAACTAATAAAATAAAAATAATAAAATAAAATATTAGGGTTATGAGATCCACTCTTGATATATCAAATATAAATAATTTTTACTTTTTATAAAATATAAATTATAATTATTTCTCAATCAATTTATTCATAATTAACATGTATTAATTATGCCAAAACATGTAATTTATCATGTCGATAATTAGTCATGCTAAGGTATTAAATATGTCAAAATATATAAAATCAGTCACAAATACAGTAGTAATATTTGTATATAACAAGTCCAGTTAGGTACTCAATTATGCCAAATATATAAAATCAGTCATATAGGCAGAACCATATTGACTATAATTAATTCAGATCTTTAATAATCCACTTCTCTCATTTATGGGATTCAAGTATTATTTGTGTCAATCGGGAACTGTCTATAGTTAGTTAAAAGTCCTAAATAAACAGGAAAGAGTATGAATTTTATTTGAGAAATTATCACAAGTTTTAAGATATAATATAAATAAAAATTACATATATTTTCATTTCAAGAGATTCACATTTTACTTCCAGCAGAGTGTAAATTAGCATAACAAGATATATATATATATATATATATATATATATATATATAAACACTCATAATTTTATTATTGAAAAATAAATAAATTACAAAAAATAAACACAAGAACTCATCTCACAAAGTCTCAAGAGAGACCTATGGAAATTTACTGAAGAATCAGGTGTTGAGCATCCTCTATTTATAGAGGATGTCCCTACATATATTTTGTTTTCATTCATTTTGTATGCATGCATTTTGTTTATTTGATTTGTCATTGCATGCAAATTATTTGCATGTTTGACAAATTCTCCACCTTTCCACCGAAAGGTGGAGGCAATTTATTTTTGTTTTTGTTTTTTATTTTTTTGTTTTTTTTTTGTTTATGTTTTTAATAATTATGTATAACATACTTGAGATTTTTCATCAATTTCGGCCTTGAAAACTTCAGAATTAGAAAATCTTGTAAACATCACAATTGTAGATAATTAAGTCTTCTTTCACTGGAAATGGAATCGTCTCAATCTGATATCGGAGTAAAAAGTTAGGGTCAAAATACGAAAATTACGCAATGTTGGAATTTTCGAAATTATACGTTGTTAGAATGCCCTTTAAAATTTTTAGCCTCAAAAATCTAAAGTATTATTTCATCTACATAAGAAATAAAAAAATCACAATAAAAATATATAAAATATAAATTTAATTATTATTTCATAAATGTGCTAAATTAATGGGATTTATGAAACTACAAGTGTAAAATGATTAATTTTTCTTTTAATAAATGTGCATTTTTTAGTGTGCATCATTGAGTTAAGTGGGTTGTCATTAAACCCCATTAGCTTTGGATTATGGTGTGTGACCTCACGTACTCCAGAGTACAGATATAGGGTTCGAAGTATTCCAGTTGATTCATAGATTCTGAAGTAGATTCTCTTCTGAATAGGTTGACTTCAGAGTGAATAGATTTCAGAATGGCTCAATCTCGAAGTGACGTCACTACGAAATCACTATTTTAAGTTGTCAAGCTAGTGTCTGAGTCTCTTCGAGGGTTCAAGGGTTCCGAGTATCATCATGACTTCTCCAATATGCTAGTATTGTACGTTTATTAGTACTACGACATGTATTATTTATTGGGGCGGTTGTGGGACCCCTTGGGGTCGGATTGGTTCTCCGAGCATCGGAAATGAGTATAACCCGCAAATATCAAGTATGTGTGTATTTTTAAATATTTAATGAGATACTCTATTTTATTACGAGTGTATAGGGAAAATCCAGGAATGAATCAGAGTCTGGGAACAAATAAATCGAGATAAAAAATGATCCAACACACCCAATACGTGCCAGTGTGCTCGGGCTATGTGCGCAAGAAGCATATAACGCATGCTGCTGACAGCAACGAAGCATGATGCGTTGCAACGCATCAGCTGCCACTGCTTGCACTGGCAGCTGATACGTTATTTTTTTTTAATTTCTTAAAACCTTAAACATTTTTAAAAATCACCCAAAATAATTTTTAATTTCAAAACCAACATCAACACATCTTATAAAACAAACATATATATATATATATATATATATATATATATATATATATATATATATATATATAGGCATTTCTTTGAATCAAAACACAAACCAAAATAAAATCCCACAATGAAATGACTCATGAACAATTCTAGGTCACCAAATGGACAAGTGATTCTAGAATGACAG
Organism: Zanthoxylum bungeanum; assembly: GCA_019454045.1. Classification (NCBI taxonomy): domain Eukaryota; kingdom Viridiplantae; phylum Streptophyta; class Magnoliopsida; order Sapindales; family Rutaceae; genus Zanthoxylum; species Zanthoxylum bungeanum. The sequence continues at coordinate 16,874 of SKCR01029467.1, read as the reverse complement.
TCATGGCTCCAAGCTTTTATCTAGAGTTCTAAACTTTAATTTTATGTTTATGTTTATGTCCAACATAAATATTTTGACCCAATCACAAGCAAATTGTGTTTATACTTCCAAAGCATCTGAATACAATTAATTAGTCTAATTTCAACATCAAGCTATGTTAATATGTATCCAATACATCATTATATGTTTCACTAATGATAACTCACTAATAAAAACATAGTTTTAGAGACTATCAAACTTACCAAGTATGCTTGATACAAAGATCTAATCTTCTTCCCTTTATTGAAATGTTGTAGAAAACTTCCAAAGTTAACAAGTTTGACTCCAAGATCCAATCTTAATTCCAATGCTAGCAAGCTTGATTTGAAGATCCAATCATGGTTTCTCCTTGTTGAAATGTTATAGAGAACTTTCAAAGCTTCTCCAAACATTTCTTCTACTTATGCTAATATTTCTAAATCTTGCTTGTTTTAGCTTTCACAAGCTTAATTTCTTAAACTCATACTTAATTAAGAACTTTCTCCGGCTTGTCTTTTTATAGCAAAACTTATATAATTTTTAATTAATAAAAATCTAATCAATTTTTAGGTGTGTTTAATCCAATTTGTCCAAATTTGTATAATTAGGTGTGACTAATCACATTTGTCCACCACTTTGATTTAATCCAACTAAATCAAGACGAAGTTTAATTAATTGATTAGTTAAATGTCTAACACTTTGATTTAATACAATTAAATCAAGACAAATACACATATTATTACATATTTTTAATTACCAAAATACCCTTCAATGGTAGAGATATTTATCAAATTACAAAAAATTCCTTGTGTAATTTTAGATTAATCTCATTAATACAATTGGGTCAAAGTAAATAATTAATATTATCCAATAACACTTAATTATTTTAGTTGATAATTATGATATCAAATAATATTTATTATAAAAAATTATCGACTACCCAAATACTCAACGTGTACGCTTTATATTGTGGGACTCTATAAATCCAGACATGTTAGCTTATATATACGGAATTTGGCCACCTCCAAATTTGTGAAGTACACGAATGACTTTTCTGAACTATATAAATACAAGTCGAGGTCAACACTTATGTTTAAAAATCCTTTCGTCGTAGGCTATCCGAGTTGTGCGTAGGAAACATAGATTACACCGTCAAGTTTTTGAGGCGCACATCTCATGTCGACATGTCCATGATTCTTTACAATTAATCAGAAACCATTTCTGATATACGCGATCCACCCTAAGTGATCGTCTTAACGCCAAAGTCTTAAGAATCATGACTTACTCACATGGATACCTAAATCTCTTATGGTACACATATGAGCCGACATATTTTATCTTGATACGCACTTGATTAACTAGTGCATCGGTCCACACCCAATGAACATCTAGTGACCAGACCATGAAAGGTCTCTGACATACATGATATCAAAGTGTGGATGATCACACACCAAATCAATGTTATCATATAGTCAAATGATCACACATGCTACTCGATTCGAGAAGATTCCTATTGACGATGGTGTGCACTTCCAACTATTATGAATCACTTGTTAGTCATTCAGTATTTGCTCCAACGAATACCCAGATGTCTATACGAGCTTCCCATGCTCATGGTTCATCCGGTTAAACCATTGGAACTCCAATTCCAATATACAACATGTGTTAGTCTTCTAGGTTATAGGAATTCGATCGTATTCCAAAATCAACGACTATGAATACTTACTTTAAGAATAGTTTATAATAATAATATTATTATCTCAGTGTCGGATCACCCAGTGTCTAGTATTACTACATGATTATTCTAACATCGATGTCATTCTTTTCATATTCATATATCAATCTAATATGCATAATGACATTACCATTAATAATGTTTGAAAGGAAAAAGTAATTATTTTATTAATAAATAATAAAATATAATGTACAATACATTATTCGAATTGGTACTCTAAACACCAACTCCAATATTATTATCGTATTGGACCTTTCTTTGTCTAGCGTAGTTTCATCAAAGAAACTTATTGATGAAGATTCATTAGTGTGTGACACGTGACCTGTTGAGTAGGGATGTAATCATGCACCTACACGAGGTTAATCATGTAGCTAATGGTATAATCCTCGAATCTTTATCAAGATTCGAGATTTTCAGTCATCCATACTTTTTACATTATATATATAGGATCAAATTTAACCGAGTTCATTTTTTTTCCATCAGTAATGAAGTGTTTAAGCACTTATCAATATCCTTTTGTTCGAAAAATAAAATAAATAATAAGTCATGAGACCATGTAATATTTTCATGTAATGAATATTATTATGCAATTGGATAAAGAGTTTTGTGTTTTTATGATTATTCTTCCTCTCACTAGTAAAGCGGGTTAGTAAGCACCGTTTTCAAATATGTGGACTTAAAAATGAATCTATTTTTAAAAAACAATGATAGATATACTGAATGAGTTATTAACATAAATAAGATCTTTAGCATCCAAAGTTTTAGCGTCGCAAGAAAAAGCATCATAAAAAATATATTTAGCGTCGCCAAAACAAAGCGACACTAAAAGTAATAATATATTGCATCACAAACCTAAACAGCGCTAAAAGTATAACATTTAGCATCGCCGGTATCAATAACGACGCTAAATTTGAAAAATTTTAGCATCGCTACCAATGTTCGACGTTAAATAATGAATATTTAGCGTCAAATATACTTAGCGACACTGAATGTGTTAATTTTCAGTGTCGTCACCAATACTTAACGTTAAATATGATATTTATGGCAATGAAATATCAATGTTATTAGTTGTTCACCTTTAACGATGCTAAAAGTAAACTTTATATGTCGATGTGTTCCGGTTTCCGCGATGACCTAAAGTGACGCAAAATGTTACATTTAGCATCGATTATCCTGAGGAGACGCTAAGACCATTCGGTGACTAGCCTACGACGTCCACCTTCTACGTCGTAGTACTTCAACGCTAAAAAAAATTTCATCGACTTTTTCCGACTCTAAAAGCCTGAATTCTTGTAGTGAGTACTCATTCAGTACAAAATCACTGTTAAACTGTGGTTTTAAATTAAAATTTTAATTTAATTTAATAACTTTTTATACACACAATCTTTCCTGATTGATTTAAAATTATAATTATGTACTTGTTCTATATTCATAGAGTACGTCTATCATTATTCATTTTTAAAAATTCTATACTCATGGTGCAAAGTTTGATGAACTTATAATTTAGCATTTAAACTCTAAACCAAACATATATGGCTGAGTTTGGTGGATAATATTGCACTGAGACTATAAACTAACTTATAAATTGTGAAACAAAGTAAGAGTATAAGATAGTGTAGAAAAATAATCTCATATTATGATATTATAATTTCTTGAGAATAAAAAAATAGTGATAATTATATGTTTGGTGTAGCGTTTAAACACTAACTTAGAAACTCACCAAATTTTCTATCAAACGATACCTCAGTATAATACTATCTATCAAAGTTAGCGTAAGCGTAGTGGGAATTTTGTCTGATTTAGGTACTTTAGGGTAGGAGTGAGTATCGGTCGATTCGGTTTGTTAATCATTGATTTTTTAACCGAACCGAAATTATTTGGTTAAGTAAATGATCAACTGATTTAACCATATGATGACACATAACCATTAACCAACCTATCCATTGTTTTTCAATCGGTTTTGGTTAATTCGGTTATTAACTAGTCCAGAATCTCAACAAGTAACAATTCACATTAACACATTAATACAAATTTAAATTCATTAAAAAGACAAACATATATGTGTTTAATAACAAAAGATAAATTCAAATTCATCAAAAAACAGTCCACAACTACATTCAGTAGAGACAGAGGGTAAACGTTTTAATTTCGTTTTAATTAAAAGTATATATAAAGTCAAATTAAGATTTGTAATCCGTTATACAAATCTCATAATCTTAACCGAACCGAAAAATCGAAAAAATTAAAAATCTTAACCGAAAAAATTGATTTAATTATAATAACCGAACCATTATAAAAAAATTTGATCGGAACGATTCGATTAATCAATTAAAACCAATTAATACGTACTCCTATAGACGCAACGTACCTCACAGCATGAGCACTATCAGATGCTCATATTCTATTGAAATTTGTCTGGAACAATATCTGAAGGATAAGAAAGTTGGACCCCTCTGCCTTTGGCGTAATACAATTGAACAAGTATTTATTTGTTGATTTGACATGTCAGTATTATAGTTTTTAATTTTCTGCATGATCATGTACTGATATATCTTTTATGTTGTGACGTATAGCCAGTATTGTTAGCTATTATATGATATCTCCTCCGTATCAAAATATTATTATGTCGGAGAGATTCCATTCAGCTGCTACGGCCAGTAACAAAATCTGACAATATGTTCAAGCAAAATACAAAGCACGTAATTAATCTCCCATGCAGTGAAACAGTAAATAAAAAAACAAGAGAATGATACATTAAGAATTGATTTTTTTTTTTTTTAAAAGATTTATAGACTCTAATTTTAGATTAAATTTGAAGACGCCAATCAACTGTATTTATCGATTCATCTCAAGACCACCTCTGACCCGCATGGGTTTTAAAGTTGTTTGTTTGAAGATGAGCCTGTGCAGGAGGAGGCAGAAGCTGCTGGGTATTTGATGGCATTAAGTTGAAGTTTACGGAGAGCTGCTTTGGGCAAATCAATGGCACATATATCAGAGAGCCTTACAAGATAAAGAAGAACATCTGATAGCTCTTCACCTAAGTGTAATTTCTCTTCTTCTTTCCAATCAGGCAGCCCTTTTGGCACCTCTCCTTTCCACTGGAATATCTCACTCAGCTCCCCTACTTCACCCACCTGTGTGTGTGTTCAATCATCATAACAAAACAACACTTGTTAAATAAATCTTATTAATCTGTTTTTCCAGGGGGTGTTTTTGATATTATGTGGTGATGAGAAAGAATGGTAAAAGTAATAGTTGTGTATAACTAAAGGCAAAAAAGGGAGATTTGTTTGCACAGTAATTAAGAATTGGGACCTGGGTTTACATTTTCACTAGATCAACAATCAAGAGGTCAATGTGAATTATGTTGATTTATATTAGATAAAATCTAACAATTAAAACCTAAATAGGAATTTTTTTTTATTAACTTGGGAAAACCGGTTTCCGCGTCAAGCCCCCCCACCTTTTTTTAGATTCGAACCCAAGACATATAAAATAGATTCTAAATCATACCCCATCAAATCATGCTCTTTGAGTACCCTGAATATGAAACATGTCTGCAACCAACAAATCAATTATGGACTTCTCTAAGTACAAGTACTGGTTTTGGTTGTATTATTTTCTGTCAAAGTCTGAAAAAAAAAGCTAGAAAAAAAAAATCAAATGCTAATTTAACAAAATTCTTGTATCGTAATAGATATGGCCTTATGAGTAATTGACAAAACAAAAACAACTAAAGTATCATTTAATTTTTATTATTATTCGAACTCAAGCGACCACAGACAAAAAAAACTACCATTAAATAACAAGAGAATAATAAAAATTAAAGAGAAAACAAAGGAGTAAGAAGACATGCCAAAGCCAAAAGCAGGTTTCTAGGGCTGTGAAACTGATCCCAGTCTCTTTCTTTTGCAAATTCAGCCATCTTCTGCTTGAGAAGATCAAGGCTCACGCTTTTTTCTCCTTCTCCTAATCCACCAGTATCAGTCATCTCTTTCAGTTTTGTTTTGATAAAAGCAAAAGACTCAAAAAAAAAAAAAAAAACACAGAAACTAAGAGAATAACAGAGAGAGATAGAGGAGACTTGTTTGTTCTGGAGGCAATTTTCTTGGGAAAGGACTTTGTTTATTGTTATTATATAATAAAAAAGAAAGGTCAAGATAGAGGAGACCAAAAAACAAAGGACAGAGTAGAGTAGGTTGTGTTTATTAATTTATTTTCTTAATATTATGGAAAGGGGAGTGAATTCCTAGTTGTGCAAATAAATTTTAGAAGCCCTTTCCAAAAAAGAAAATTATAAAAAAATAAAAATAAATAAGGGAAACCTGTGTATATTAATAATCACTTATCCTCCTATAATTTTCATTATTTTATTTTTTTGACATATTTACTCCTGTTATAAAACCATTAATACCATTACATAATTTTTAATTCATTAAAATAATTAATTATAAAAGAATAAAATTATAATTATAGTATTCTTATACAAAATTATTTTAAATATATATTATGATTTATTAATATATCCATAAATTGACACTTAAAACCAAATTTCTTAAAATTATTTAAAAAATTACAACTCAAAATCTATAGGAAATATATGATATGTGAGAATGGTATAAATTTCATATCCTGACGGGATTATATACCGTAAAATCATTCAAATTATAATTCTTTTTTTATGATTTAAGATGATTTTTCGTCCTAAATAAATAATTGGGCTAAGATTCGGGATAATTTTTTGTCCCAAATCCTGATTTTTTTATTCATATATTTTTATAATTTTATTTGTATATTTTTAATTAAAATAATAAATTACTAATAATGTAAAATATGTTAATTATTTAAAATAATGATAAATATGTCAAAATATAAAATAATCTTTTGACTTTTGACCTCGGCGGTGTTGCGGTATTATGAAAATATTAGAGGTTAAGTGGCTATTGGTAAAAACATTAAGGGGGAAAGTGACATTCTCCCAAAAAATAAAGAAAAGAAGTTGGAGGGCAGGGGTAGGATGGGAAAAATATTTTACATGAATAAGGTCTGATATATTATGAGCGATTAAGAAGATAATTTTTTATACTCATTAATTAGATATGTATTGACATCTCTGTTTTATTAGAGGTAAAATACTCGTGAGAATGGGGACCCATACAAAGACCCACAAGTTTATCAATCTAAATAATTGAATTTAAATTATTATTTAGACAATTGAGATTTATGTTATATTTAATTGGGTAAATAAATAATGCTATTCCCATGATATAATATAAGGTAAATATGATGACACTCATGTTTGTACTTCGTAATGATTACTCTTTGGGACATATTATTATTATAAGTTGAGAAATGATATATATACATACAATCTACACAGACACATACAAATACTTATGTGGTTGAATAATAATCATAAAATTACTGCAGCGAAAATATTAGAGACAAATACATACACAAATACTTATGTGGCTGGACAATCACTATAAAATTAAGGTGGCATTGCAGTGAAATTTATGCAACAGATTCTAGATTTTTTTATTATTACAAATTAATTAATAAATACATCTAAAAAAATTGTCAAGACCAAAAGTCAAATAGAATCCTTATTGAAAACTTACCTCCATTTATCAAATTTAAAGTTTAGTCTGAAAATAAATATATTTCGGAAGAATGAAAGAAAATATGTTTCACATATGAAAATTCGATTTTGTTTTAAGTTTCTAATCTTATACGAAATTAAACAATTACACTAATCTAAGACAGGTCAAAGTTAGAACAACTATAGTATAAATCAACAAGTACCCTTAAATCTAAGGCAAATATAAATAAAGCAATAAATCAAAGCAAAAAAATTATCAAGTATAAGCTACCACCACAATCAACTATAATAGAGAAAACGTACAACGATGGTATAGAACCTATGGTGACAACTTTCCGACTCGAATACCTTTAAACTTTAATAACTCGAAGAACTGCTCAAGCCCGCACTAAGTAGTCTTCTTCAGAACCTTTGAAGTCTTTGAGTGGATCAACCCTGCAAACTCGCAACACTATAACTCTGACTACCAATCTTCCTCATTTAGAACTCTGAAGGCTTAGGAAATTTAGTTAAGGTTGTGTTTTTGTGCTAATGGTTACCAAAGAACAATCTTACCAAAGCAAAGAAGATAATGAAATATATGAAGTCTTCTAGGTTGATTATCAAGAAGGAAGAAATAAATTATATGATGGCTCTCAAAATAGTTTCACCTGGATAAAGTGACTAAGTGTTTGTTTAAATAGGTAGGGCAAAAATATTTTTTTCTTTGTGTAAAAATGGCTCAAAATGCGTCCAAAATAACCCACTTACGCACGGACATTCGAACACCCCTCAAAATTTAGGACCTATTTTGGTCATTTACAAAGTCCAAACTTGGTCCAAAATTTGACACATCATAATCTAATTAAAAAATATTTATTTTATTTATATTGGGATTAGTGGAATACATTTATATCAAACATATGGTTTAACCAATCACAATTTGCCAAGTGATAAGGAATATTCCAATAATATTCTTTCTTCTAGAAACTCAAATTAATTAATTTAAATTTCCATTCACTAAATGACAAAATACAATTATGAAAAAATATTCTAAGAATATTCTTCCTTTAATATAATTAATAATCAATTCATCTTTAACTATTTCAATTAATCATAATAAAGACAATTGTCAAATTCTAATAGATCATTAATGTGTATCTAATCAAACTATGTATCATATATAAATACACATTATTTTACGCGCATATGTAAATTATGAATAATCCAAATATCCATAATTAATTTTCTCAATTGTTCAACGAGTACACTTCATGTTATTGGACTCTCTAGGTTCAAGTTTATCTGTCACATAAACTATTTCTGCGTTCGTAATTTACCCACTCATAAATTACAACGACCATGAATAATCGAGTTAAACCATACTAGATGATATCATTACATATATTTAATTCATATGTCATAGGCTATCGAAATTGTTCCGACATTCTTGGCTAAGATATAGAAAAAGTCAAATCTCCGCTATGAAAAATTCTGGTATGTTGCGACATAATCGTGATTCTCTAATTAAATACTCGGAACTCATTTCTGCAGTATATCTAGGCCAAGAATTTCAAAAAATATCACTGATTAGATACCTAAATCTCGTACATGGGACTAACAGATCCTCTCTGGATACATCACATGATATCATAAGTATCAATCCACACCCAACGAGCAGAGTCTGATCTTAAAAAGATTATTGACGTGATTGTTATCAAAGTGTGGAAGATACTTTACACATCCACAATGATATCTCAAATCAAATGAGCTAATATGCTACTTGACTCGAGAATGTTTCTTTTGACGTTGGTGTACCATCTATTAGGAATCTTCAAGTGAGTCGTTCAGTATTTATCCAATTAATACATACATGTCTATATGAGTCTCCCTAAGACTCATGGTTAACTGAAATAAATCATTGGAACTATTCTAATATACAACATGTATTAATCTCACGGGTTTACTAACCGACCAGGTATGTAAACCTTAATTAGGAATAATTTTAAGAATGAATCATGTTGTAATGTTTCTCAGTGTCCGTTACGAAGCTTTTGCCATTACATTACAACAACTCATTCTATGAACTATTTATGACTTTAACATTATACTAAAGATCATATTGATTAAACTACTAAATTTTATTCATAATAAAATATAAATGTATAACGTATTTACAATAAATACATTAAAAATTGGTGCGCCGATCATCAACTTTAATAAATATGTCAAGTCAAAGACAAATAATATTGTGTATTGATAAAGAGTAATAATTTTCAAAATCAAATTAATGTTCCAAATTAATAGAAAATTAGTAAAAAATACATTTAATATACTTTTCAAATTTATATACCCAAAACTCATGTTAATTCTCCCATTCGATTAAATATACAATTTCTCATCTTTAAACTATTCACTCTCTCTTCATTCTCCCTTCATGATAAACTTATGCTAGCCTCATCCTAAAACTCACGATTCCCACTTTGAACCAAACGCATGGTCAAATCCTTAATCTGAAGAATGAAGTAAGAAGGAGACACTGCTCAATCAAGGAGTGATTTGTAATTTTAACAAGTTAGAGGCATAAAAAGTTCATCTAAATTTAATTAATAAAATTTTGGAAACATGGTTTTCTCTCAACATGTAAAAGTATGATAGTTATGAAAGTATATATGTTACAAAAATAAATAAAAAGGAAAGTATCTTTTGAGTCTCTAATTTTTTCATAATTATCTATTAGATTCATATTATTCTAACAATAAAGTATCGATAGTACATTATGTATTATTATTGTTACAGTAGTATGAATGGCAATGAGGATATTCTGTCTTATTATGATCTCATCCTAATTATGATTCTGGATTAAAAAAATGTCTCATATCCAAACCAGTTTATTGAAGCATAACAAAAATCATCTCAAATTGCGGCCAAATTTTTTATTTGTGACATTTTTCATCTTGAATCTCGCATTTTTTGATACGGGGTCCCAAAAGTTGATCAGAATATAGATTTTCTGCCAACTCTAAATAGCAGAGATTTAATAAGCAATTATAGAAAAAATAGGGATCTAAAGAGTAATTGTGGAAAATATTAAGCACGACAGGGCATTCTCCCTTAATAGAAAGAAGCAAAAAGGGAGAGAGCCATGTACCACTTTTCTTTCAATTCTCCATATTTCTTTTACATTACATGATAGTGTTTTTTTTTTTAGGGTTGTTTAAAACAAAAGAAGTTTGAAAATTACATTAAAAATATAAATAAATAAATAAGCACATAATATAACATTCTGTGTAATATATATTTATATAATATGACTATTTTAATTTAATTTTTTACCTTAAAATTTTAGTATGAATTTTGAGTACTTGACCTTGTTGAAGTGAAGTTGCTAGATACCAGCTAGCTCATGCATAAGGATGCCAGCCATGAAACAACAAGCTGGACGTGTGTGAGAGGCAGAAGAAATCAAAGAATCGAAAGGTGATGGTGACCCTGCCAAACTTGTTGACAGCTCCCCAAACCGCGTGTTACTATAGCACACGGTTTGGCATTATAAAAGAGAGCTTCTGAGTTCATTTTCAAGCATCCCAGTAATCCCAAACGTGAGTATAATAGAGAGTAAATTGGTGTGAGAGTTTTTTTGTAAATCTTGAGTTATAAAGCTTTGTAATTCTTTTGTTTGTAATATAAAAGAAGAGTTTTCTCTCCAATCACCTCTATTCGTGTGTGTTTAATCACAACAAGTGGTATCAGAGCTAAGGTTACTCGTAGGGATCCCGAAGTTGGTTCCGACGAAAGTTGTCAAAAATCGATTTTGAGCATACCATCGGACTTTTCACGGCGAGACGAGCACGGTGGTATTTTCCGACGATCGATCGGAGGTCCAGAACGGCGTCACGCTCCGCACGCGCAGGTCAGAGAGCTCGCCACGCTCCCCACGCGCAGACACGCGCTCCACGCGCTGCTCAAGGAAGAAGACGACCACGTCAGCCGCCACGTGTCGTCCAGTCAGCGCCACGTCAGCAGACCTTGCACAGTCAGCAGCCCAGTCAGCAAGCCACGTCAGCAACACAGTCATTAGACACGTGACTATGCATGGCAGAAAAGCCCGGGCCCGGCCCTGAAAATCGAGCCCGACCCGGGCCCGGCCCGGCCCGGGCTTAAATAATTAAAAAAAAAAAAAAACCCCTTGAGGCATTGACTTCATTTTTGGTTTGGATTGTTAGTATGGAGAACAAATGGCCAGAATCCTTGATGTTAATCCTTATTATGAAGCTTTGCTGTCCGATCAAAGCCCTGTTACTCTCTGTATCTAATTTATTAATGACAAGCCTGTGCCTGATACTTGAAGTTGGTAGGACTAGACCCAGTTGAATGTGTTCTTGAGAGTTCCTGCTGTGGTTGGAATCGTGTGCAAGGCAATTATATTTATAGCTTTACTCTTGAAGTTTGGAAAATTTTGGCAATTTTAAGGTGGATTGCTTATTAATGTTCTATGTAACTGGTTATTGCAATTCTGTGCACATTGATGAGTTATGAGGTTATCTTCCGTTCATATCTTTATTGCATGGTGTTAGGATGTAAAATTGTGTTGCAACAGTTAAATTTTCAGTGTCCAATATATGTGAGTTTGAATCATATTAATGATCTCCAAAAGGTTTTCCAATGATAACAATGAGTATAAACTTGACACTATCCTATATAGTCTTAGTTATGACTATCAAATTATCAATAAGTTTAAATGACCTGGTTCCTGTCAAATATATGTATATCATCTCTTTGTATTGCTATCAAGAAATCCTATTTGGTACTTTTATTGGATCTTGTTTTGTAGATTGTGCTTGAACAATGTATTATTCATGTCTTATTATGCAACTTTTGTCCCCTATTGTAAAAGTTACCATCAAATTTTCATTTGCAGCTAGATGATGGTTTAGAGCTGTCGTTCACTGACAAGAGGCGATTTGCTAAAGTTCGCCTGCTTAAAGACGTACTAAAATTTCTTTTTGTTTTATCTCTTTTTGATTTCTTTTTTTTTCTATCTTTGACTGCAAAGTAGTTGAAATTTGTAAAAATTTTGGTATTGAATTGGTTCATGATGGTATGCAAAACTATTTGGCAAATAGAGTTGCTGTTACAACTTACAACACTACTTTGAGACTTGAGAGTTGTCAGTTGAGAGGATCAAAATCAAATGGGCTTACCCCACAATCATTGTTATTACGGCAATGTCATATGTTATTATCAAACCGAAAATATTACACTTCATTTTTCAACTTGGTGATGATTAATTGACACAACAAACTGAAGAAAGAGTCAGCAATTGGCAATAATGCCAAAATCAAAATTTTTGTTTTTTTTTTAAAATTAATCGGGCTTGGCCCGGGCCCGAGCCCGGCCCGGCCCGGCAGAGGCTCGGGCCGGGCTTTTGCCGGGCCCGGGCCAATTTTTTTCAACCGGGCTCGGGCCGGGCTTTTATAAGCCCGGCCCGAGCCCGGCCCGTTGCCATGCATACATGTGACATCCAGTCAGCAGCCACGTCATCTGCCACATCAGCATTTGCCACGTCAGCAGAGCCACGTCAGCGGTTCCTGGTAAATTTCAGATAGGTCACTTAACTTTCTGGAAATTATAATTTAGCCCCTAAACTTTGACAAATTTACAATTTAGTCCTTGAACTTTTTGTAAATTGCAATTTAGTCCCTGAATTTTTCCGTAATTGCACTTTGGCCCCTGAACTTTCGAAAATTGTAATTGACCCTGTAATTTCTGAAATTTGTAATTTGGTCACTGTGTCGGATTTTGACAAACGAAGTGTCATTTCCACCATTTTCGACCATTCCGAACGCAACGGTGAGGTCCGTTTTTTGAAATTATGCTTAGAATTTTTATGATGGAATGGGGCAACGGAAAAATAGTTTTGTTAACCAGTACCAACTATTTCATATGGAGAGGAAGGATGAAAGACCTTTTGTATGTGAAGGACTATGATGGATCGGTATTTCTGCAGCAGAAATCAGAAGGAATGACCGATGGAAAGTGGGCTAATCTTCACCAGAAAACATGCAGTATTATTCGTCAGTGGATCGACGACAGTATTGTGAACCATGTCAGTGAAGAAACAAATGCACGTGTCTTATGGGGAAAGCTGGAGGAGCTTTTCCGAGCAAAGACTGGAAACAACAAGCTGTACTACATCAAGAAGATGATGGGGTTGAAATACCAGGAAGGTACAGCTGCGGCGGACCACATCAACGATTTCCTCGGAACAATGAAAGAATTGTCTGGATTGGGCATAGACTTCGGTGATGAGGTAAATGGTTTAATACTCCTTAATACGTTACCAGAATCTTGGGAAACGTTCAGATCTACGGTGATAAATTCAGCCGCAGATGGGAAAGTCACTATGGAGATGGCAAAGACCAGAATCTTCGAGGAAGAAAAGAGGACGAGAATGCAGGAGTCAGCATCAGCCTCAACCTCAGAAGCTCTAGTGACAGAAAAGAACACCAGAAGGGGGAGGAGTAAAAGCCGAGGCCCAGGGAGATCAGACAAGAACCGAGGTAAGTCAAGAACTAGAGATATTGAGTGCTATCACTGCAAAAAGAAAGGCCATATGAAGCGGGATTGCTACAAACTGAAGAACGAGCAGTCCAGGAGAGATGGTGAATCTAACCAAGAAAGAGTTGCTACTACCACCGACAATACCTCCAAACAGTTCTTTATTATATATGAAGAAGATGTTGTGAATCTTGCCAGCCACGAGACCAGTTGGGTGATAGATAGTGGCGCCTTCATACACGCCACATCTCGCAGAGACTTCTTTTCATCTTACACACCAGGGGACTACGGTGCTGTAAGGATGTGGAATGACAGACAGTCCAAAGCCGTCGGTATTGGAGACATCTGCCTTGAAACAGACAACGGGACAAGGCTAGTGTTGAAGGGAGTCAAGCACATCCCAGACATCCGGTTAAACCTGATCTCAACAGGCAAGCTGGATGATGAAGGTTTCTGCAGCACCTTTAGTGACGGCACCTGGAAGCTAACTAAAGGATCAATGGTCATGGCACGAGGTAAGAAAGATTCAACTCTGTATTTGATGCATGCTAAGCTTTCCAATAGTAGCATAAATACAGTCAACAGCAATGAGGCAGCCGAGCTATGGCACAAAAAGCTCGGTCACATGAGTCAAACGGGGATGGAGATACTACGCAGGCGGAATGTTCTTCCAGAATTGAAGAACTCACACTTACGGAAGTGTGAACACTGCATGGTTGGAAAACAGAACAGAGTGTCCTTCCAGAGCTCCCCGCCTCAACGGAAACCGGAGGTACTAGATCTCATACATTCAGATGTATGCGGTCCGATGCAGACAGGAACACTTGGTGGGTCACTGTATTTTGTGACATTCATTGATGATCATTCAAGGAAGAACTGGGCATACACCTTGAAGAGAAAAGATCAAGTGTTGGGAGTGTTCAAGGAGTTTCACGCCCTGGTGGAGAGAGAAACCGGTAAGAAACTCAAATGCATCAGAACAGACAACAGTGGAGAATACAGAGGTCCGTTTGATCAGTACTGCAAGACGCACGGAATCAGACATCAAACGACACCTCCGAAGACACCTCAGCTGAATGGCCTAGCTGAGAGGATGAACAGAACCTTGTGCGAGAGGATCAGAAGCTTGCTGTCACAAGCCAAGCTGCCGAAGACATTCTGGGGGGAGGCACTCAACACAACAGTACATGTTTTGAACATGTCCCTAGCAGTCGCACTGAAAGGTAATGTTCCTAACCAAGCCTGGACAGGTAAAGAAGTGTCATACGAGCACTTACATGTCTTTGGGTGCAAAGCATTTGTACACATCCCAAAGGATGAGAGATCCAAGCTTGATGCGAAGACGCGACATTGTGTCTTTATTGGCTATGGTCAGGATGATTTCGGCTACAAACTGTATGATCCTGTGGAAAAGAAGATCGTCAGGAGCCGAGATGTTGTCTTTGTTGAAGACCAGACCATAGAAGATATCAGAAAAGAGATGAAGACAATGCCCCAACAATACAAAAATGTGAATCCAGAACCTCATACACCGGTGCCAGTACGAGTTGAAGATGAGGTTCCCAGACAGGAGGGTACAAGTGATGAAGCTCCCAGAGATGATGATCATGATCAACCACCAGTACCAGAAGCTACACCAACAGTTCCACAAAGAAGGTCTGACAGAGAAAGGCGACCTTCAACGAAATACTCTGTACATGAGTATGTGCTGCTTACTGACGAGGGAGAACCCAAGAGCTATCAGGAGGCTGTGGAAACAGAGGACAGAGAAAAGTGGGAGGAAGCCATGCAAGATGAGATGAAATCTTTGCATGACAATCACACTTTTGAGTTGGTGAAATTGCCAAGAGGCAAACGGGCTTTGAAGAACAAATGGGTGTTCAGGGTGAAGCAACAGGAGCATACTTCACAACCCCGGTACAAAGCCAGATTAGTTGTCAAGGGATTCAATCAAAGGAAAGGCATTGACTTCGATGAAATCTTCTCTCCAGTTGTGAAGATATCATCCATCAGAGTGGTACTCAGCTTAGCAGCAAGCCTCGACCTGGAAGTTGAGCAGATGGATGTCAAGAATGCATTTCTTCACGGGGATCTGGAAGAAGAAATTTACATGGAGCAACCAGAAGGCTTCAGAGTCAGCGAGAAAGAGGACTATGTGTGCAGACTCAGGAAAAGCCTCTATGGTTTGAAACAGGCACCGAGACAGTGGTATGTGAAGTTCGAGTCAGTTATGGGGGAGCAGAGATACAAGAAGACCACTTCAGACCATTGTGTTTTCGTTCAGAAATTTTCTGACGATGACTTTATCATCTTACTGTTGTATGTAGATGATATGTTGATAGTTGGCCGGAATCAATCGAGGATTGATAATTTGAAGCAGCAACTGAGTAAGTCTTTTGAGATGAAAGACTTGGGGCCAGCTAAACAGATTCTTGGCATCAGGATCGGTCGTGATCGGAAAGCCATGAGGTTATACTTGTCACAGGAGGAGTACATTGAGAATGTACTTCAGAGATTCCAGATGGACAAGGCTAAAGCGGTTAGCACTCCTCTTGCTACCCACTTTAGATTGAGTACGCAGCAGAGTCCCTCTACTGAGACAGGGAATGAGGAAATGAAACAGGTTCCATACACCTCAGCAATGGGAAGTCTTATGTATGCCATGGTGTGCACGAGGCCAGACTTAGCACACGCAGTTAGATTGGTCAGCCGGTTTATGTCAAACCCAAGAAAAGAACACTGGAATGCTGTCAAATGGATTATGCGGTATCTACGAGTAGACCCGGCCAAGGTTCCGGTTCGGAACCGGAACCGAACCGGTTGGAACCGTAAGGTTCCGATTCCAACCGGTTCCGGTTCCGGTTCCGGAACCGAACCGGATCCTGACCGGTTCGGTTAGGGTTCTTACCCTGGCCGAACCGGTTGGAACCGCTGGAACCGAACGGTTCCAGCGGTTCCAACCGGAATCGTACGGTT